>JANHGN010019691.1:0-11558 GCA_024605025.1 Megaceryle maxima | reverse complement strand
AGGGGTTTCCAAGCCCCCCGTGGAGCTGTGGTGCTGAGGGCCAGGGGTCAGTGGTGCCCTGGCACTGCTGGGGAACAGGTGGACTTGATGATCTGAAAGGTCTTTTCTAACCTAAAAGCATCTCTGATTCTGTGATATATGTTGTACCTTGAGCACATACAAAGGCCTCTTTTCATAGGAATTCCCAATCTGGAGCTTAGTGATAAGGTGTCTGTACTCAGATGCGAGATGATCCAGTTCTGCATAAAGCTGAAATGAAAAGTCACAATGACATTGACATTGTTTACATATAGTACTGACCAGAACACCTGCAGGGCCTGAAGAAATCTACTTTTCTCTCCTTTTGTCTTCATTACTATGATCTCCTGCAAGTCCATCTCACCTTATGTCAGTGCAGTCAGTGCTGTTCTTAACATCATGAAGTAGAAGGAAGCACTGCTAGACCATCAAGATCTATTGATGTCAAGAATAAGTCCAAAACCTCCTAAGACCTTCTAGTAATAAAGTATCTCCCCTTCTGCTCTGCATGGTACTACCATTTTCCTCTATTTCCCTATTTCAATATTCATTTATTTCTTAATCTCTTCTGAGGGTCAGAAGGACAGGTTTTGGTAGAATTGTGTGGAAGGGTTGATGAAAATGTATGATCAACACTTGCCCATTCCAACACTTTATCAGGGAGAGCGCCAGCTCACGGGGCTGACCACAAAAATCAATACATTTCAAATTGAAACTGAGTGCCAAAAGAAGCCAGAAGGACATTTTTGATCCTAATATAGGATGTTTAATTGAAGACAGCATGAAAAAAGGACAGAAAAAAAAAAGAATTCTCTTCCCCCAGAGCTGAGTTACTCACCTCATCTAAAGTGTGGTAAGCTCCGTAGTTGAAGTGGTTGCTGCTGCGCTCCTGTTGTTGACTGAAGGCCATATCTTGCTTTTCTTCATCTAGAACAGCCTAAAAGAAGCCATTCGAGTGTTGAGAAAGAGCCTGCTTTATTTGCAACCTCCTGACTTATCTCAAATAAGAAGATATATTAAAAAAAAAAAGTAGATTTTCTGCTGAGTTAATGCTATTTGAGGTACCATTTGAGGATCACTGCTCATGAGATGTCACACTGGTGCCCAAGCAGGTGACTTGGCTCTCATATGGTGGTGTACAGTGCTCTCAGATGATGATTAGTGGTGCCCTGGTAATGGCTGGACTCAATGATCTTAAAGATCTCTTCCAACCAAAATGATTCTGTGATCCTGAACTACTCTTAACTCAGTTTATTGAATTATGAATAACTTCAGTGCTTCCTGAATGTCTGAAGCCAAAAGAAGACACAAAATGCCTCAAGTTATGCAAAGAGCCCTATAGAGCTTAGTGATGCTTCTGATGGTTTCAGAGAACATCTGCAGAGTGATCTCCACAGCTTCCCAGCACAGCAGTGATCCACAGATTGTCTTTGAGACAGAGTACAAAAATAAGGGGATGACCTCATAGAAGGCAGAGGATAGAAGAGGCCATGTTAATAAACAAGGCCAGAATGTGAATCACTATTTGTTTCCAAAGGATATAAAAACTAAATATCATAGAACCACAGAATGGGTTGGGTTGGAAGGAATCTTAACGATCATTCCAACCCCTCTGCCAGGGGCAGGGACACCTCCCACTAGAGCAGGTTGCTCAGAGCCCCATCCAACCTGACCTTGAGCACTTCCAGGGATGGAGCATCCACAACTTCCCTGGGCAACCTGGGCCAGTGTCTCAGTACCCTCAGAGTGAAGAACTTCCTTACATCTAATCTAAATCTCCCCTCTTTCAGTTCAAAACTGCTACCCCTTGTCCTATCCCTACATTCCCTGATAAAATGTCCCTCCCCATCTCTCCTGTAGGTCCCCTTTAAGTACTGGAAGGCTGCTAGAAGATCTTCTCAGAACCATGTGTCAGTGGCATCACCTACCTGCAGGTCTTCAATCAGGATGGAGTACTCAATCCCATAGGACTCCAGGAAGGCTTTGACTGCTTGGACATTGTTAGCGGGGATTCGTACATCCACAGGGAGGGCAGGGGCAGAGGGATTTATCCAGAAATCAAGCTGAGAAAGAAGAGACAGGTAAATGGATTTGGTTTGGGGGAAGCATTCCATGAACATTTCTTCTGAAGATTTAGAAATGCTGGTTTCTCCCAGTGAATGGCTCCTTCACGTTGTGTGAGCCTCACCACAACCTTCTAGCAGTTAATTTGACAAATTCATCAAAAAATAAACAAAGGTCCACTGGAGGCATTTTCACTGACTTCAGAGCTTCAGTCATATAAACAAGAGGAAATTTTAGTCTTCTCTGATTATTATTTTACTGTTCTGCCTTTTACCAGAACTATTTTCAAGAAAAGCCTTAGGTTACAGTATCATCCAACATCAAACCCATTGGTTTTATTTCTCCTTTTATTTCTCCCTTGGTATAGTTTTTCTGAATTTGCATTTCTGTACTATTCAAATCAAGACTTTTAAAGAAAGTGATAACAAAAAATTCTCACCAATGGCAATAGGAACAGTAATAACCCAGGGTTTTATCGTGTGTTTTCCTGTTTCATTACAGTGGAAACTAATAAATTCCTCCAATAACACTGGGAGGCAAGTTCACCATTATCATCCACACTTTAAAAACAAGCTTTTTGATCTTAATATTAAGAGCAGATCAGTTCAAATATGATTGTAAACCCAGCAGGAAGGAAATATGAATGCAAGCACCACTCAATACCAAACGGGTACTAGAATGTGCAGATCGAGCACCGAGGATGGAGACAGTAAATTTGTTTACAGCAGCTGTCACAGGATGGTATGAACCTTCCAAATGCAATGAGAAGTCCTACCCCTGGTAAGTCCTACCCCAGTCTGGACCATTAAGAAATACCCCTGTGGTAATAACATACCTCGAGGTGTTCCAGTGATTCCAAAAGCTGCAACTTCTTAACTTCATCTTCATTTTTTGTCTGGATTCGGAGAACCTGGTGCCTGCAATAAATCAGTAAGTATTCAGAAGCAGTCTCCAAAAGAGGTTTGGTTCAACTTGGTTGTTAGTGAGACCATGAATTTGGTGGGTATTGCATGCTACCAGCCAGTATGTTCTTCAATGCTGTTGACTTAGTATCACCCAAGAGTCCAGCCAACAACCTGCTCTACATGCACCGCATCAGTAACTAGTTAAACATCAACATTTAAGATCTCATCATAAGATATCAAGTGGATGAGTTTTGAATTGCTTACAAGAATTACTCTTGCATCTATTAGGGTAGGTTTTTGGGTTTTTTTGTCAACAACTTGTAGAAAAAAATATTCTGGTTGAGTTTGCAAATGACTGAAGGTTTGAGGAGCACAATACAACAAACCAGACACTAAATGTAGGATTAATTTCTCCTTTCCTCAATTTAGCCCAAAGACTGTTAACAAGCTTCCCTGTGTCGTCAGAAGCTGATAGCATCTGAGGGTGGCTTGCACCATTCCAGGTGGAATGAATCACCCTCTGGAAGTACCTCACTCCACCGGTTAGAGAGTTGACCTCAGTGATTGACTCGGACCACGCACGGTACAACGTACAGTGATCACAGTGTTCAGTCTCTACATGCTTTTTTACATCACTAAAAACATAAATCCCCTTGAAGTACACAATGTTCCAGCCTGCTGGAGAAAGCAGGTACAAGCAAACAGTGCCACGTGGAGAGATGATGAGCTCTGTTATCAGGCTGATCAAACTGCAGCCTATGACTGCTTCAAGGAGAGTCACCAAAAAATGACAAACTCTTCTCGGTGGGGGTAGATGATGATAATGAGGAGAAACAGCTCCACACCCTGCGCTGAGCGGGAGAGTGGGCTAAAGACTTAGAGAGGTCCCTTCCACCCACTGCTTTAATGAAATGACAAAAGGAACAGGAACAGGCTGCCCAGAGAGGTGGTGGCTGCCCCAGCCCTGGCCCCATTGCAGGGGAGGTTGGCCGGGGCTCTGAGCACCCTGCTCTGGTTGCAGATGGCCCTGCTCCCTGCAGGGGGTTGAGCCAGATGACCTTGAAAGGTCCCTTCCCATTCAAACCAGTCTGGGATTCTATGATCTACAAACAACAGCTGTATACAACAGTTGGGGGACAGAGGATCCTATTCTGGAGAACCAGGGGGGATTCTGAAGGAAACTTGGGAGCCACAATGAATGACCAAGTGGAAGTACAGTCCAGGATCAATGCCGTAGCCAAAACTACTCCTCAGCTGCATTCCCTGGGGTTACTGCCCATGAGCTGAGGGCTAATGCTGCATTTGCAAATGGCATTTGGTGGTTAAAGTGTGTTTGGTTTTATTCTTTTCTCTAGACATCTGCCTTTGGACACTCTTGGAGACAGAACAGAAGTCCACAGAGTCCCATATCCTGACCTGGTCCAGCTGCTCTGCTGGCACCCAATGCAAGCTGAGGTATAAGATTTTTTTGTTGAATGAAACTAAATCAACACTGAGGGCACTTTATCACATAACTAACAACTCATTATTGGACTCTCCATCATCGTAAGCTTTATGTCTGGACTGGATTCTTCTGTGAGGAGCAGATGAGGCTCATTAACCACAGCTACTGGACGTGACAGGGACGAATTCATGAGAAACCAGTCCACATTATGTCAGAGCCCAGGTGAAACAATCAAAATAGTTTCTGGCTTTATAAAATCGAGGCTTTTAGTAAGCTATGTGTATTGTTTCTTAATCTTAATCCTTACAACTTTATCCACAGGTTTATTCACTGGAATCTAGCACTCATTACCTCTCAGGAAGTATCTGTTGGGTTTTTTACCCCCTTTTATTAAGGTTCTTACACAGTTAAACTGTAAGGAAATAATTTTGCACTGCAAGATATGGGTAAAACTTTAGAATATGATGGTTGGAAGTAAGGATTTGAATTGTTTAGAAAGACTCTGAGGAGAAATAAGCGTTCAAAGAGAAGTGAGAATCTTCAGAAACAATGGGAAGCTTGAGATCTTTCTGATCCGAGGCCGGGTTCTGGTCTTTCAGCTGTTTTGTACTGGGTCAGATCTGTCCAGCTGAACACTTGGAGCTTTGTAGAGGTTCAGCTCCAGATCAAGGCTCGAGACCACTCCTAGGTACAGTCAAAGCCAAAGCAAAGCCTTGGGTGAATGTGAATTGAGAAATTCAACTCTCCGATAGACCCTTCTCCTGAGAAAACCCAACTGAAAGTAGAAAGGGGTTCCTTCAAACACCAGAGTATCAACAGAAGTCAGTCATAAAAATCAAAGAGCATGCCCCAAGAAGATTTTGTAAAGTTAAGATCATGAAAATCAACAACTGGATAATACGGCCTCAAACGAAAGGTCTCCCACAGGCGCAAAACTCACCCAACAAAAGTTTCCAGGCACAAGGAAGCCCCGAAGAGGGCACTGAAGATCACAATCAGCTTCATGTTTGAGGTGGAGTCCAGCTCAGCCTAGAGAAGGGGAATTTATACAGGACTTGTTAAGAAAAACCCCTTTCAGACCAAACGTATCTGTATTCCATGTGACTAAGTTCACATGTTTATCAGAGCTTTCAAGGCAACCAACAGATAGACTAATTTCACCTCCAAATGAAATATTTTCCACTGATATGTTCAAATCTGGAAAGGAGGAGTTGTTTTCAAAACTTTGCCCTCAAAGCTTCTCAGTGCCCTTTTACATGGTTTTCTAGATAGAAGAAAACAGAGTCAAGCTGAATATCATCCCAGCTCTCCCTGCAGGTGAGGAGCTCTACCAGTCAACCCTTGGTCATGGGTTTTTCTCTGATTAGATTTCTAGTAGCCCACTCCTTGTTAGGAAGAGGCAGGCAACAGCAAGTTCTCACTCCAGCAAAAGCACTTAACTGGAGTGATTATTTTGAAGGATGGAGCTCTTCAGCTGGGATGGTTTCGTACAGCTCCAGACACCCAGACCTCCAAGGAAATTAAGGCTGTTGCAGGTTTCCCATGAAAGCAGGTTGTAGAGTAGGAGCAGAAAAAAAGCCTTGGGTGAAGAGGAGCACAGAGGAACTCAACCCTGTAGCTAGATCTTTCTCCTTGGACAGCCTTGCTAGATGTCCTCTTCCAATGAAGAATCCTTCCCAGGAAGGGGTGACATGGGTTTGAAGAAGTGCTCGAACAGTCACTGCTGGGTCCTCTCAGCTTTACAGTGCCCCGCAGGGTTGTTCCCTGATCCAGGAGCTTGATGTGTCCCTTTACTCTTGTGGTGGACTCTGTCTACAACTCACTTATAGAATCATAGAATGGTTTGGGTTGGAAGGGACCTTTACAGGTCACCTAGTCCAATCTAGGGTTCCAGCCCTCAGATCATTTTTGTGGCCTCCTCTGGACCTGCTCCAGCAGGTCCATATCTTTCTTGTGCTGAGGACTCCAGACTTGCTTGGACTCTGCTCTGAACATGTGACAAGAAGCCCCTGCCCCAGCTGCAGAGAGGTATGGTGGGATTGGAGACTGGGGGAGGTTCCTCAGAGAAGTGTTGTCAAATGTTAAGAGCTGTATGGCTGAGGTCCTCTGGGATTGCCAGAGACATCCTATCCTCAGTCTCCCAAGGCTGACTGTAGAGTAGATGAATGTCTCCTTTCTGTCCTGTGTGAGTTCCCAGGAGCCCCATCTGCGGGTGTTATAGCAGGGTCAGCACCCAGCTCTTCCTCATCAGTATTTGTAATGGGACAAACTAAAACTGTATCCAAAAACCCTCTGGCCCTACCTGTCATTCTGGGACAACCACAGCTGGGTGTTTCCACAACCAAAGGCAAGAGAGACAGTTCCCAAAGATCAGCCATGAGACTGCCTGTCACCGTTACTCCTTCCACGTAGATAACAACAACTCAAATATCTGGGCACTCTTGCAGAAGGTGAACAAGATGGAGTCAGTTCCCTGTGAAGGTGGCAGAAGCTCCATCCCTGGCCCCATTGCAGGGGAGGTTGGCCGGGGCTCTGAGCACCCTGCTCTGGTTGCAGATGGCCCTGCTCCCTGCAGGGGGGTTGGACCTGATGACCTTGAAAGGTCCCTTCCCACCCAAACCAGTCTGGGATTCTAAGTCACAAGGCCAGGCCTTGTGTTTTTGGGAACAAAGGGAGCCTCAGGCAGGGATGTTGCCTGTTTTGACATAAAGGAATTAGTCATCCTGCAGCTGTCATATCTTGGGGGCACACCATGGAGAACATATGCTCTACGGGGAAGTCAAGTATGCTCCTGTAGGCCCCCAGGTCTTTGAGGTTTAAGGTAACCCAGACCTTGGGAAACAATCAAATCTCCACTCCCCTCAACATAAATCAGATGAGTTTATCCAGAGACAGGAACCATCATAAGAACTTCTTACTTCTAGCACTGCAGTAATTCTGGTGGAAGTCCAATCCCACCTGTATCTTATGGCCTTTGACATTCCATAAAGAACAGCCTGTCCACACCACCTCTTGTGGATTCACTCCTTGAAAACAGGAAGGAGAGACTTAATTTAGAGCAAAATTATAGCTTGCTTCATTACTCATGTCACATCCCTCACAGATTTAAAGGATGCCAAGAGATCCCGCCAAACATGATGTCAGGGTCTGAAGTACATCAACAAGCTCTGACTGCCCTGACCAGCCTCATCTGGAGCCTCCACCCATTGCACTTAAGGAGCTCAGTTTAAGCCTTGGTAGCCACTCCTAATCCTCACTGATGGGGCTACAGATGCCTGCAGCTCTGTGACCTCCCACTGTAGCCATAAGGCCCTGAGGGCTTGGAGGTCTTGAGCCACAGAGTAAGTCCTATGGGTGAAGTTCTGCACAGGTTGAAAGCAAATTAGGGAACAGCAAGAGCAAGGGTGCATCACCACCTCAAGACAGAAGCCAATGGCAGGAGAAGTTTGAGAGCTCACCCCAAGCAGCACAGCTCCACAGGACCCAAACGAGAGCAGGTCTGGTGTCACTGACCAGGAACAGCCACACTGCAGATCCTTGGGGAAGTCACACAGGAGTTCCACAGGCAGGATGTCAAGAGCGACGAGCCCAAGTTCACCTTGCACCCACTGCAGCTCAAACAAGGACCAAACCAAACAGCCTCAGCTTAAATGCAGCTCCCACACCAAGGGGTGGAGGGTGTGTGGGTGGGGGCCCCACACAAGCCCCATCAGGGCAATTAATGCTCTCAGGGCCCCAGCACACTAACGTGGGACACACACAGTCCTGAGAGGATGTGGTATCGTGGAGTGAATCACAGACACCCCAGTGACATGCTAGTGAAAAGTTAAATGAATCTCATCTAATCAAACTTTGTCTTCTTGCTTAAAATCACTGCACTGATAGATAGGGGTATCTGTTTGCTCTCGACAACACCTGACAGGAGGTTGTAGTGAGATGGAGGTTGGTCTGTCCTACAAAGAACAAGCAGTGGGATAAGAGGAACCGGCCTCAAGTTGCCCCGGGGGAGGTTTAGGTTGGAGCTGAGGAACAATTTCTTCCTCTCCAGGGTTGTCCAGGCCTAGCCCAGGCTGCAAAAGCGAGTGGTGGAGTCCCCATGCCTGGAGAGGCTTCAAAGCCATGGAGACTGTGTGTTGAGGGACATGGGTCAGCAGTGTCCTGGGAGTGCTGGGGGAATGGTTGGACTCCATGACCTTGAAGGCCTCTTCCAATCCAAACCATTCTATGATTCTACAGCCAGTTTGCCCACTGACAGAGGGCCAGAATGGATACAACCCAACCCCAACAACTAAAAAGACCTCAAAAGTCATCAAATTTAGGCTGAGTCACTCCTTTTCTGTAAAGTCCAGACCATCTGTTGCTGCCCCTGTCTAAAAATGGTTCTTGCGACCAAGATACAGCATAGTAGCCTCTTCTGTCACGGCAAAGAACAGGCAGCCTCTGTCCTTGCCATACCCACAGAGCACATCTGAGCCTGAGCTCATGGTCCCCTTCATCTCCCATCCTCTCAAAGTAAGCATCCAGCAATTTGGTAGAAAAGGGAAGGAAAGGGAAACTGAACCTTGCTGGGCTGAGCTTTCCTTGTGCTCCTGCTGCCCTACTTGTCCCCTCTGCCCTCTCCTCTTATGTTCCTCATCGCCTCCTGCTCTCTCACAGAGTCCTTGGCATTTTTGAAATGGCATTTTTGAGCCCTACGCATAATTCAGAAAACCCCTAATTACCTCTGGAATCACTCTCCCTTTCATCAGAAGATAATCTTTTGTCTTGGAGCATGTTTCAGAGAAATAACATTGTACATGTGACATTAATTAGAAGAACATAGACAATATAAACAATGTAAGCAGGAATTCTTTCTAGGATGCTAATTCTCGCAGGGTGTGTGAGCTTGTGAGAGGCTCTGGGACATGAGGCTGCTGGTCCTCGCACAGCTACAGCACAAGGAGCAGCTTCAGCCCCTGCCCCGGGAAAAGGCAGGAGGGAGAGGGCCCTAAACCATCACCATTTCTGCCCATTCTCCTCAGAAATCCCACACCCTTGAGATTGAAGTTTCTTTTCTCATCATCTTGAGCTGGACACCGACACGGCGAAGGGTTCCAGCGGCAACTCATCTCCTGGGTGATCAAATTCAACTGGCTAGAACACAATTCATTTTGGATTAACTGGTGAGAGAACTATTATTTCTGAAAATACTGGATTATTTCCACATTCCCAACTCGCAAGGCACCTTGGGAATACCCTGAATAAAGAATTGAGTAGGGAATTCAGTATGTGGCTCACCATTTGTAGACGTGACCGGCGTCATTTTATGAGCAGAACCCTCTTTTTTTTGATCCAGCTGGAAAATCTGCAGCTGTTGGTCAGTGTAATAACACCGGCTGCAGTGGAGCTGCTTGTTTCCAACCCAACTTTCCTTAGATGAAGAAAACAAGACCTTCAGCTTTCCAGGGTCGTCCCCAGATCTCACGTGTTGGAGTCACACGGAAGTTTGGAACGCGCCCACACGCTCTGTCGGCTCGTGTTTTAGCAGCGAGTGCACGGATGAGTTGTAACTGGTAATAACAAGAAGGGGATGGGAAGGGTACTGGAAGAGATCCAGTTGCTTACCTATGTCTGGAGATTAAAGACTGGTTTGAACAGTGACATCATTGAATGAGGTGGTTATAAATAATAACTTCCAAGGTTGTGAAAACCTTTTAGGCAGGAAAGTTTTGTGTAAGACCCACAACGATCTTCTGCTGAGGGCCAGTAGGTGTCAGCAGAACACACAGAATTAATTCATAGCTGACTGAGCACAGCAGACAAGACACTAAATCAAAATATCAGGACGGGAGCGGAGCGGGATGTTCCCTCTCGTCTCCCCAAAGCCTTCCTCATCCTCATCACACTTCCCTCTCCACCAGTAATACCACCAAAGAGAGGAAAAAGGGTATCCCATGGAGCCTCAGTGCTGGGAGTGGGACACAGGGCCATGCCTTCTCCAAGGGGTATGGGTTTGCACATTCCAAGCAGCCCCCCAGCCACAGAGCTCGTGGCATGGTGGGTGGGATTTATTTCCTCTCACTAGAGCTGTGTCAAGGCTGGGAACTGCACCACAAGACTTTTCCTCTGTAACTGATGAAGAGCAATTCACCCCATCTTTGAATAGCTACTTGAGACTAGAAGGCCAAATTTGGCTTTTTAGCAGTCCTCTGATATTATCTCCATTTCATGCTTTTCTTGCTTTCACCCTCTGGCTTAGGAAATGAGTCAAAGTCAAGAGATCATCGAATCACAGACTGGTTTGGGTTGGAAGGGACCTTAAAGATAATCTCATTCCAACCCCATGGGCAGGGACACCTCCCATTAGAGCAGGTTGTTCAAAGCCCCATCCAGCCTGGCCTTGAACACTTCCAGTGATGGGGCATCCACAGCATCCCTGGGCAACCTGGGCCAGGGTCTCACCACCCTCAGAGGGGACAATTTCTTCCTGATATCTAATCTCTCAAACCAGCTGAAATCACCTATTGGTGTGGATCTACCAAACCAACTGTTTAAATACTGTTGGTTAAATAACTGTTGTTAAATACTGTTTAAATGTGTTCCCTCCTTTTCTCCAACTCTGCTTTTATTGCCCTATGTTACCTATAACCAGCTATTTATAACAGAGTAACACACTCCACCGGCCTTTAGAGTGGGGCAACTTGGAAGCAACTGTACCCAAATCGGAAGCAGAGAGGGAAAAGTTAAGAAATAGGCTGGATATCCTGGACAATCAGAGGCAATTTTTGGTTTGCAAAGTTGCCATCCCTGTCTTGTATGAGGAGTTGCGACCACCTCAGCTCAGTATGCCTCCCCCAGCTCCTCTATCCAGCTCTTCTTGCTTTGCTGTCTCCTGATTCTTCCTGCCTGTTGACACGTGACTTTCTTCTTGCCTCAAAAGGATGTATCGCATGAAAACGACACTGAGACAGGTCAGCATAGGTCAGTGTATCACCATAGTGACTACGTTGTGTGATCATCCCCCTGCCCTGGGCACTGGGGAGGCCGCCCCTGGAATCCTGGGCTCAGCTCTGGGCCCCTCACTCCCTCCCAGCAGGACCTGGAGGGGCTGGAGCGTGGCCAGAGAAGGGCAAGGGAGCTGGGGAAGG
>JANHGN010019690.1:48191-81648 GCA_024605025.1 Megaceryle maxima | reverse complement strand
ACAGCATCAGTGGTGACGGTGGTGTAATTACCATCAGGGGGGTTGGGTTCAATACTGGTTTTGTATATATTTGTATATATTCCATCTTTATTATTATTAACTTTCCTTAAAGCTGTTCTAGTTTCCTTTTCTAATCACTAAGTCTCTCACCTTTATTCCCTTTCTCTTCTCCCTTGGGGAGGGAGGGGGGGTTAAGAGAGCATCTGTTACAAGTCTAAGGGGCTGCCCTGACCCTAAACCGTGACATACTGGAAGGCCACTATAAGGTCTCCCCAGAGCCTTCTCTTCTCCAGGCTGAACAACACCAACTCCCTCAGCCTGTCCTCATAGGAGAGGTGTTCCATCCCTGTGATCAATTTTGTGGCCCTCCTCTGGGCCCGCTCCATCAGGTCCAAGTCCTTCCTGTGTTGAGGGCTCCAGAGCTAGACACAGTACTCCAGGAGAGATCTCACAAGAGTGGAGTAGAATGGCAGAATCACCTCTCTCAACCTGCTGGTGATGCTTCATTTGATGCAGCCCAGGATACAGTTGACCTTCCATGCTGCAAACTCACATTGTTGGCTCAATGATACAACTGAATACACTTGAAAAAGAGAGCAATAACAAAGGACATTCCCAGGGCATTGCAGCCACTGCAGAAATAAGTAAGGTCATCACTGAGAGTTACGTTCCTTATATCAGTTCTCATATTTGCAGACTAGTATCCGGAAATAGAACTATGTCCCCCATAAATTTTGTTATCAATTCCAATATTCAGCATATGTATTAGAATAGAAAATAATTTGCTGACAGGTCTTCCAAGCCCTGCATGCTCAGCTTCACACTTCTGCAAAACCTTCATGTTTCAGCTTAACAACCTTTATATACTTCTGTAAGATTTTATGCATATATTCCTTACAGTACTGAGAGATTTATTTATTTAAAGCCTAACAACTAAGCAAAATGACTGCAGTAATTCTGTCTAAATTCTTGGCTGACCACCAGACTTGTTCCAACTCTTCAAAATTCAAAGTAGTAATGGTTTAACACCCTATTTTTAAACAGTCAACAGATAATTTCCTGTCTAAAATTGTTAGGCCTGGATGGTAACAGCTTCAAATTCATAAATTTATCACAGAAACGTGTATCTTCTGAAATAATTGGTTCACTTTTTGCTAGGCAGTCGTTCAAATCATTACTGTTGTTGCTGCTTATTTAGCATATCTTTTCCCAAGCAAGTTTTTTTTTTTAAGCTCACTCTTAAAGTAATTCAACTTCAGGTTGTTTTCCCAAGCATGGTTGTCGTTTAGGTACACAAATAAATGCTTCTCCATCTGCCACAACAAGAAGTTTCATTTTAACCTAAATTCTCCATCTGTAGGATGATTTCTACCTTAAAGTTACAAATCAGAGACCACCTAAAATTTGAGCTGGAGAACTTTAGTATGTCGTTCAGCAGTCATTACAGATGGATTCATATCAAGGACATAAAACCTCTTCTCTGATTTCAGGTTTTCCAAACCACAAGGCAAGAACTGCTTTGCCCTGGAGATGGCTCCATCTACCACAAGAAAAGTTTTCATCAGTCAAATTCCTTATATACTACCCACATGACTGTAAACCGCACAGCTCCTACTTTAAGGGACTGCAATGCCCAAGTCATTTCATGCAGTACTCCACTAATTATACTAGACATTTTCTCTAATATCATTAACATCTCCAGAAATTAAAAATGTAGAAAAATATGAAAATGCTAGGTATTTATGCATGTCACTGGCTTTATATTTCCAAGAGTCATTATTTTCTTAAATATTTGCTTAACCTATGCAAAATTTTCAGTGAGTAGCACTACAAAAAACAAAACAAAACAAACAAACAACAAACAAACAAACAACAACAAAAAAGCCAAACAAAAAACACAAAACCACACACACCAGGGAAAGAACAGCCATTTTAAAGCAAAAATCAGTTTGTGGTGACAATTTCACTCATATCAGAATTCCACTAACAAATTAATACACGATTTTATTAAAAATATTGAAAGTTTCATGCTGACAGTTCAAACTCTTACTGAACACAGAGGTGTAAATTCCTTGTCCTTTCAAATGCAACAACTACACAAAGATATAGTTGCGTTTATGAATTATAATCAAGAATTATAAGGAAAACAGAAATTATAGCAAGAACATAAATATTTTAGATTGTAATTAACACTGAACAGGTATAAGAATTTCTGTGCTTTGTCTTTAAATGGAAGAAAGTATCAAATCTTTTTCAAACACAAACTAAAACAGCTGAATTAAAGTGGCTGTTTTTGACAGAACCATAGGAGATACTATACTTTTCTTAAGTATCTATTTAAAAAAATGATACTTTCATTCAAATAACAAATTGTACACTCAGTAAACCCAATTACTGTAACTGTGTTTTATTTTCAGCACATCTCTGCAGACCATTCTCTTTAGTTTTAAGGAACTCTTAAGAAAAGTCTTCCTAATGTTAGAGAACAATCTTGAATCCTGCACTAAATATTTACTCCACAACACACCAGTTTAGAAAGTTTAATAGGAGATGAAAACAAAACAAAACAAAAAACTCCCCAAACAGACAAACAAACAAAACAAAAAAATACCAAAACAAAACAAAAACAAACAAACAAAAACACCAAACAAAAGAAACCCACCACAATCAATTTCTAAACCAAGGAATCTCATTCAGTTAGGGAAAAAAAAAAACCAAAACGCCACACTGCACTTCTGGTACTCCATGAATTGTAAGCACACATAATGTCCTTCAATTTTTCTGCTGATGTTTTTCAATCTGTGTTTCTCACATTTCAATATTCACAGAAGTTAACTGATGGAACTTAAGCTTCATAGAATCATTTAGGTTGGAGAAGACCTTTAAGAACATTGAGTCCAATAGTAACTCAGCACTGCCAAGTCCATGACTAAACCATGTCCCCAAGCACCACATGCATACATGTCAAAGGTTAAGGCTGGGCCAACCACTAGACAAGTGACAAATGCTCTTCATTAACTCACCTCCCTTCCCAAGGGGAAAGAGAAAGGGAATAAGGGAGAGAGACTTATGGACTGGGAAAAAAAACTAAAACAGATTTAATGACAATAATAAAACAAAATACATACAGATCTATACAAAACCAATATCGAACCAAAGCCTCCTGATGCCAGTTATGTCACCATCACCACTGATGCTGTGGAGCAGGCACTGGGGAAGTCCCAGACTGGGCTAAGCATTAGAAAGGAACCAGATTTGGGAGATGGATTCTGTAACTGGATTCAGGAACACATAGATGAGGATCAAAGGCAGAACAGAGTCCTCCTTGCGTGCTGGCCATTGAAGAACAGAAATTGACCCAAGTAACCCCTCAGCTTTATACTAAGTATGAAACATATGGGATGGAATACCTCACTGGTCAGTTTAGAGTCAACTGTCCTGGCTGCTCTGCCCTGCAGGTATGGCCTTTTACTTTCTGCACCCCACAACAAGCACACAAGATTTAGCAGTGACCTTGGTCTCTACAAGAGCATACAAGCATAAGCCTTTCTGCACACCAGTCCTTGATAGTAATGTAAACATCAAGCATTATCACCTCTAGAAGCAGACACTGTCTGCAAAAATAAGCTGTTAACTTCAAACAGTGCAGTTAGCTAGAAGAGACTAAGCTGAAAAGTAAATTCATGGAATAGAATTAGTTCTATTCCAGCTCAAACTAGAACACATCTTTTAAATACCTCCAAGGATGGTGACTCCACTACTTCTCTGAGAAGCCTGTTCCAATGATTTACAACCCCTTCTGTGAAGAAATTTTTCCTAATGTGCAAGCTAACCCTCACCTCACACAACTTGAGGTCATTTCCTCTTGTGCTATTGTTTGCTGCACAGGAGGAGAGACTAACTCCCACTTCACTATAATGTCCTTTCAAGTAGTTGTAGAGAACAGTAAAGTTTCACCTGAGCCTCCAGGCTAAACAACGCCAGTTCCCTCAGCTGTTCCTCATAAGACTTGTGCTCTAGACCCTTCACCAGCTTAGTTGGCCTTCTTTGAGCATGTTCCATCACCTCAACGTCTTTCTTGTAGTGAGGGGCCCAAAACAGAATACAGTATTTGAGGTGTGGTCTCACCAGTGCCTGAGTACAGGGGGACAATCACTTCCTGCTGTTCACACTAGTTTTGATACAGACCAGGATGCCATTGGCCTTCGTGGCCACCTGGGCACACTGCTGGCTCATATTCAGCCAGCTTTCAACCAGAACCCCCAGATATCATTCAGCCAGGCAGTTTTCCAGCCACTCTTCCCCAATACTTCCATGTAGTATTGCATGGAGTTGTGTCATCCCAAGTGCAGGACCCAGCATTTGGCCTTGTTGAACCTCATACCTTTGGCCTTGGCCCATCAATCCAGCCTGTCCAGATCCCTTTGTAGAGCTACTCTACAAGGTGGCTAGAAAGTGTATCTTGGAAGTATATCTTTCAGCAGAGGTAAGCAGTAAATTCTTCATTTCATCACAAGTGGAAAACAGAATAACAGTCCCCAGATCATTCAGTGGCAAATGAGAACTCAGTATTATCACTGAAAGAGATGTAACAGTGTTAACAGATTGCAAAGCAGACAGAAATTTGGCATGTGGTACAATAAAAAATTACTAAGAAAGTTAAACAAGAAGTAGAATAGTGGAATAGTAGAGCAGCAACTCACTGTGTGCATCTATAGGAATAAGATTCAGCTTCAGACAACTAAATCCAGATATTTCTCATTACTATCAATGGAGGTCAATGCAATCAGAGGAGCCTGGGGAGAAATTCAATTTATCCTAACACAGGCTCCTGGACACTCATTAAATAAATCATTCTCTAGACACTATTGACTGTATAGGCTAGATCTCTATTGATCATAATGGCACCTTGGGATCCTAGTGTAAAGAATATGTATACCAAGGAGAAAATAAATTCAGAAAGCCTGTATTAGAACTGGAAGAAATCCATATTTACATGTATACCACTGCAGCTGGTATTACAGGATTTCAGAGAAGATAGACTGGCCAGGGACCCCTGCAAAGTCCAAAAACTAAATTCCTACTGCTTATCCAAGCTCTATCAATAGTCGAAACAAGAGTGCTCTTATACAATATTCTATGGAACCATAGTATGTTTTGGTTTGGAAGGGATCTTTTAAGGTCAGCTAGTCCAAGCTCCCTGCAGTGAGCGGGGACAACTTTAACATCAGGTTACTCAGAGCCCCATACAACTTATATAGTTTTGAGCACAATGAACATGTAGTGTATTTACAACATGTTCATGTAGCTCATGATCTATTTTATTGTAGCATAGCAATATCTATATAATATATAATGATCTAGCAGCAACCTAGATCAGCATGTACAGTAGAAACCTAAATGTATAAGGAAGAAACAGGAAAAAAACCCCAAAACTGATGTCAACATGGAGACTTTGTGAAAAATTCTGAAATGTATCCAATTGGACTCTGGCTGTAAGATCAACCAGCAATAAAAAGTAGGACAGGGAGATGAGGTTTAGAGTACATGCCAACAGACGGTTTATTCCCACTATCCCATCACAACATCTTAAAAGCTGTGGATGAGAGGACAGAGGCACTCAGCAGACCAGACTGCAATAGGCCAAAGTGGCAGTCAAATGGGCTTGGAAAGAGATTTAAGAGGAGAGCCACTACTCTCAGCTCATCTCATACCCTAGATATTTGGAATATGTTCTGCTTCACAGAAAACACTCCAGTGTTTTGTTATCATGTCAAATTGTTATCATTTAACTCAACAGTCTGGCATTGCAGGCTCCTTCATTCTAATAATAACAATTTTCCTCATAAGGAAGAAGAATGAGCACACCAGAAAACAAAGCTACCCAAGAAGCCGTACTACAAATTGGAAATTTAGTCACTCCCAGGTTGTTGGGATAGTAGAAGAGAAACTCACAAATGAGACAAGTTCTGAGGAAAAATTGTTTCAGCCATTACAGGCAATCAAAATTATCAGGGCCTGCCTCATTTTGAACATGACTCTTGGCATTAAAACCAGAGACATGTTCAACCACAGCACCAGAAATGAGTCCAAAGGAACAGTGAATATTGATCTGCTCTTGAAGACTGCTGCTGCTGGCATGGCCTGCAATTCACCTACGTTAGGGTGCTCACAATTTCAAAGACCTCTAGAGGATACCAGAATTAATGCAAGGAATTCCAGTTCATTATCCAATACTCCAGTTCTACTTAGTACATCTGCCAGAGAGTCAAAAGATCTGAGCAAATTCACCACAATGCTTGAAGTTCTCCGTCTGTGCATCATTTCCAAAAAGCAACCATCTCCAGACACTGTGAAAGGCATCATGTGCTCACAGAATTGTTTGTATTTTCCCAGTTGGTTGAACTATGCGTCATTCCCTAAATATGCAATCTTTGAAGCAAAGACTGGAAGGTTTTGCACACCTTTTGGACTACTTAAACAACTTAATTGTTCTTCCCTTTTAAAACCATGTACCTTGCACAGGGAATTCACCTGAGTATGCTCCCCATCTTGACTGATTAGGTATTATTGAACTACTTTGTTCATTTATTACTGCATCCCCTTGCAAGCACCCTTGCAGCATAGCAACATCTTTAGGAATCCTTTATAGATTGTTATTCCTCAACCTATACACTGACCAGAATGACATCTGAAGCCAAGTTTAGCATTAGATGAAACAAGGCATGCAAGAAGCAAGGAGAGTTCAAAAACCAAAGGCAGGCCTTCTTCATTAGTCATGAGACCGAGTGATAAATTGCTGTTACCACCGGGTTGTAAGAGTCCACCAGCAAAGCAGTGCTCATTCATTAGAAATCTATGACTGACTCAGGCTAGTCTGGAATGCAATACAGTAAAGTCCAAGAGATTCAATTTTATACTAAGCATTAGATTTGCACAAGAGGCAACATCACTCAGAGACCCAGTGACTTGGGCTGCAGACTATCCCTTCAACCAATCCAAGTGACAAAGTCACCAACACACGATACAACTGTAGCAAAACATTTGTCTTTCACTGAGATATAGTTAACCTCCTGGACAAGGATAAGTGTTACAGCAGAAAGATATTAAGTGCCCAATCACACAGTGTCTCAGGATGCCATCAAATCCCCTGCATAAGTGCAGATAAAATAAACAAACAAGCAAACAAATAAATTCTGAATAAATTGATAATTGGGAAAAATAAAATAATTCTGAAAATAAAACTACAAGACAGCTGAGTAATGAATATTTCCTCAGACTGGTAAATACTCCTTATGTCTGCTCTTGAAACACGTAGACTTAGTGTTTTTGATGCAGTCATAAAAGAATGACAAAAATAAGACGTTAAATGAAACTATGCATGGAAATGTGATGTTTGTCAACCCTTCTGAAGACAGAGTATACTAGATATTGGAGCTCTCCAGTTTGTCCCAAGAACACTGGCATTCTCCCTGTAAAAAAAAAAATCTGCTGCAAAACCAGGTTTTTTTTATTAATAGCACCATAAAAGATAAAAATCACATTTTAGGACAATCAAAGGAAAGAGAAGTGCAGAAAAATAGATACTAGCCCTTGCTGTCATAATAAGGAGAACTGCTTATATATAAAAGACCCTTCTATATTCCATCTTACGCAAAGAGTACACTGTAATCAAGAAATATTTGAACTCCAGACTGCAAGTATGACAGGAGTCTTTCTGCATTCAGCAACAGAAGAAAGCTTGTTTTAAAATGCACAAGACTGTTTTCTTATCTTTAAAAACCAAACAAAACAAACAGACAAACCCAATAAAAAACAACCAAAAACCAACAAACACACCAACACCACAAAACCAAACCAACCAAAAACCACCCATCTTTTGTTAATTCATCATTAATTAAAAGTTGACTTGATGCAGGGAAAATGCGAACAGAAAAATAAAGCAGACTGACAGACTGCTCTGAACTCACTCAGAAGTAGTAACATACAACCCATTTTTAAGTGCCTGCTGTATGGCTCTAAAAACAGGGCTCTAAAACAGGCTCTAAAAACTAGTAACAAAATACTAGAAATAGCCCAACTACTATAATCCATCTAAAAAACCCAATCTTCCTTGTTAAAAAAAATTAAATACATAAAATTCCTCGGAGTTTCACTGGTATTGCCCCAGTTCTCATGCCCCCAAACCAACACTGTTAAGTAAATGAACTAGAAAAAAAAATAATTGGAATTTAAACAATGAAACCTGCCATAAAGGCCACTGGCTTCTGCCTCCTCTTGCACAGCAGGGAGAGGGGAGAAAAAAAGAAGTCAAAATGTATTTGAGGGACATTTTGATTTTCTCCTTGTGTGAGTGAACATAAGAAGGGACACAAGGAATAGAGAAAGCTCAGAGCACACCACATTGTGCAGAACTCAGTTTCACAGCTAAATAGCGCTATACATTTCAATATAAAATCAGAACCTAACATTCTTTCAAGAACTAGTAACCTCTATAATGTTGAAATACTTAAGCCCTATTATGGTAATTTAACTTTCCTAAATCAATATATTAAATTTCTGAAAAAAAAATTGTGCATAGCACATATAATGTATAAAAGAGCTCTCTTGTCTTTATTCATGAGATCAAATAGATTTGAAAGACATGCAGCAGAACGTTAAATCAATTCTGAAAGTAAAAATACTTTTTTATTTACATTGCGCCTATGTGGTGTATCAGCAGAGTGCATATTTGATAGAACATGCTGATTTTCTGGATGACTGAATATCAAATATAGTCACAATTTGCTAGCTGAACATAGATAGATGGAATATGACAGCTATATGATATTAAAACATTTACATGGACATTATCCAAGGAGAAGGCAAAGTATACAGGATTCTGGGTTTTGTTTTGGAAGTCAGTTTATACAATTACAGGAAATATGAACATGCAATAAAATAACTTTAAAATACTGTCAAGCAATTATATTAAGATTAATAAACTCTTTTATCAAAACTTTTCTGTTCAAAAAGCACAGGAACATAACTGGAAGAGACCTGCTATGTCATTCAGTTTGTCCTGAAAGGTAATAAAAAGATAGGGATGAATAGATTTGCATCTTAAAAACAGTTTACCTCAAGTTCTCAGACAGAGGTTAACAGCCAAAGAGCTTAAATACATTACTGATGGTGTGTGCAGCAACGTAGAGCAGGTATTTTTCAGCAGATGGCTATAAGGAGAGAGCTGTATGTTTAAGAAGGTATTCAATAGAGCCTGCTAAAGACCATATTTAGTGACACTCAGATACTTCACAATTTGAACTTAGAAATCTGGCAATCAGATTGACAAAGCCATCTATTACTTTTCTAAAATGTCACGGACTGACGTACTTGGTGCTGCTGTAATGGCTAATAAAACAGGAACCTCTTCTGACAAGTACACAGGCTTTCCACAGAGATAATAAAGTGCAAGTCTGACAAGTAGTTCAAGACAACAAAAGGAATCTTAGAAAATTAAAGGTCTGGCTTTAACATCCACTTTAATACATAAAATTCTAAAAAGATACTGCGTATGGAAAGAAAATGTGTGTTGCTGGGAATAAAACAAGTCACAGGAGACCAGATTCTAATCTAAATTAGTTTTAGTATGGGAGAGATGTTTATTGCTTTCATTCTTGTCAGCAACCTGCTCATGCACTAGATATGTAAATTATGTATTTCATTGTTTAATATGTAACAACTATGAAAGCTGATCCTAATTCTTTTTACAGTACCTAGTACAGTTAAAAAGCATCACTAAAACTTATGCTGGCACTGTAATTAATGTCCTGGAAGAGAGATTATGTATGTAGAGCTCTTCTCTGTCCCCAAGACCTGCCACAGGTTGAAAGGCCATCCAAAATTTTCCTGTAAAATGTAAGTCAGATGATGAAAACTGAAAATCAAAAGTAAGGGCAGATACGTTTTTAACACACATACACAAAATCAAAACCAGGCTGAACAAATTAAAGTACCTTAAAGCAAATAATCATAGCAAAATGCCACCATAACTTTGGCTTCACAACAAACACTGGAGAATTCTTGTTGTAAAAGAACATTAATTGAGAACTCTGGTAGAAACTGAAAAAAGGGTTTGTGTTTGGAGTGGAAGAGCACTTATTTTTACTATAACATTTATTACCATGATTCCTAGAATATTAATGTGCCCACACAATAACCTCCAAGTAATCAGTCTAAGACTATTTTATGTTTTCTAGTACATCATCTTCAGTTGGGGTCTATTTGAGTAACATCCACAAAACAAAAATATGGTGAAAAATAATGTTGTTATATACCTCCATTTCAGTGAGGAAATACTGCTTTATGATTTTAAATACATTACACAAAGATTAACTATTTTTGTAACTCTAAGGCATTTTTAAAAGCAAAGCTGCTGTAACAAAAATACCCTCTTAGGGAAGAAGTTAAAATACAAACTGACAACTCATGAAACAGATTGTTGCCAGTATTAAGTAAGCTTAGATAACTATAAGGATACAATGATATGCTGCTGAATAATCATTTGAGGCCTGACAAAAGAGTTTCAGAGGGAAATACACAGAAGCATGCCTGAGTTTAACATGCATCAGCATTAGCTATAGGGTATAATTTAAACTACATCACTTCCTTAAATCTCCATAATTATGTCCTAATGTCACTTTCTCTTAGTATCTTTACTGATAAACCAGTAAGGGCTTTGGGTTTAAAAGGTCAGGCAAAATTGTTTTAAAGCAAAATACATCCTTACAAGTAAAAGGGTAAAAAACTAAGTTTCCCTTTCGTTTTATTCCTTCTAGTGCTCAGAACTCCAGATGTGGCAGGCAAAACAAAATTCTAACATGCACTGAAAGAAAACAGTACCAAATGAAATTGCAGATTATTCCCTCGCCAAAAGGCACAGGGAATTGATGCAACATCTTCCACTGGGGGGGAAAAAGTGAACATGGCTACTTTTGAAGATGCCAATTACTCCATTAATTGACACTAAAAAGCATTATTAATTGGGGGGCATGTGTGTGTGTTAGGGCGGAGTATCTCTTTACTAATTAATATTCTACCTGTAAATTTAAATACCACCCAAGTTAACTAGTTGAATTCAGAAGAACAATATTATGCACCCCTTTCCATGTATTACCATACTTTTTCCAATTTTAAAAAAATCTGAATAATTAAATCATATGCAGGTTATTTTTACATATAGATATCCATACACTAATACACAAAGTTACCAGTACCTTTTCAGTGCTGATTACATACACTGTAGAAATGGTTAGGAAGTGGCAGAATGGTGAAAATGGGCAGAAATGGTGAAAAATTTTCATCTTATTTTGCCAAAGTGGTAGGCCATTTCTACATCTAAGAACATCTAATCTTACAGTCACAACCGATTTCTCATGATCTGACTTCTTATGTGTCAACTGGAACTATGATGTGTTTCATTTCTGTGGATACTTTGGGAAAAAAAAGTAAAATGGTCTATCAGAGAAAGAGCCACAGAACACCCGTCTATATTCTTTCTCTCATGAAGAGCAGCAATACCTACAAATTTGCACACATTGTGTACTGTGAACAATGTAGATGTTGCTGGTAAATGTCTTTGCAGCAAAGCGAGGATTTCCCATTTACAGGGAAGTAGAAATAGTATCAAGTGTTTTGCAAAAATTGCATTATCAATCATATCATGCAGTAATATCCATGAATACAACATGGCATGTTATTTTAATGACAGCAATTCCATACTACTATTTAACTCTAAGTCCTAATAAAAATCACTATCTTATACACACAACTTTAAACTATTTTGATCTCATAATGCTTAATTAAACAGGAAGCAAACAGCTATCTCCAGCTCTAATTAGATGAGCTAATTTTCTGCAGTCTTTCCAGAATGACTGTGTCCACAACACTAAACTGAAGTAAGAATGACAACATTGATACTGACTTCCCTCTAGCTGTGGGGCAGGGCTATATGTTCACGGGCACTGCTAATATTCTCTACATTTGATATAGTCAGTGAGGAATCTTATCCCAGCTCTTTCCTATGACCTAGCAGAATTTAACAGGACTCTCTCTGCAAGGAGCTATTCACATTTGATCATAGAATCATTTAGGTTGGAAAAGACCTTTTAAGACCATTGAGTCCAACCATAAACTTGACACTGTCAAGTCCATTCCTAAACCATGGCCCTAAGCACCCAAGGAAGTAGAACATCTCCCTTATGAGGAAAGGTGGAGGGAGCTGTGTCTCTTTAGCTTGGAGAACAGCAAACTGAGAGGTGACCTCATTAATGTTTATAAATATGTAAAGAACGAGGGTCAGGATGCAGCCAGGCTCTTCTCAGTGATGTCCAATGACAGGACAAGGGGCAATGGGTGCAAGCTGGAACATAGGAGGTTCCAGGTAAACATAAAGAGAAACTTCTTCATGGTGAGAGTGACAGAGCACTGGAACAGGCTGCCCAGGGAGGTTGTGGAGTCTCCTTTTCTGGTGACATTCAAACCCCCCCTGGACACATTCCTGTGTGACCTAATCTAGGTGATCCTGCTCTGGTGGGGGGGTTGGACTAGATGATCTTCCAAGGGCCCTTCCAACCCCTAATGTTCCGTGATTCTGTGATACTTCTTGAAACTCAATCAGACACAACCCCTGTGAGTGTGCTGAGAAATCAGCCCTTTCACTTTCTGAATCCATTACAGAACTCCTTCCTGTGGCTTTCATCAATAGGTATACAAAACAATTTGACGAAATCAAACCATGTAGACCAGTATGTTAGTAATTTGCCAACAGTACTCAGCTGAATGTTTCAAAATTCTGAAGTGCTCCACAAGGGAACAGAATGCTAGCAAGCATAAATGAATAGCACAGGACACAAAGGACAAACTCCAATCTAAAAATAATTTTTAAAAACAAATTATAAGGTATGATAAGAATCTTGCATAGATAAAATATATACTGTGATACACTTAATGCTAAAAATAACCCAATTTTAATGGCCATTGGAAGCTTATTTCCATTCAGCTAAAGGTTACTATGATTACTTGGACTAAAGTCTGTGGTTTTGCAAGAAATTCCTAGTATTCAGTTTCAGCTCTAACAATTCAGATGGAACCAAATGGGGAAAAAATAGCTGCCCACAATCTAAGTCCTCAGGATTTTCAGTTAAATCCAATTCCTCACTGCTTCTCACTAGCAAACTACCATAGCCAGAGGAAAAAGAACAAAATCTTTTTCCAGCTACAACCAACAAGCTGTACTAATTTAGCTTGACTCAAAAGTGGTAACAGCAATCCATGAATTTACTCTGTGATCTCCAGAGGTCCCTTCCAACCCCTAACATTCTGTCTCTGCAATTCTATGATTTACAGTTTCAAATCATACTTTTAATTCTCATGCCTAGATGTACAGTTTTTGACTATAAAACAAATTCATTCAAAGCATCTCCTCTGCATATTGTTTATTGAAATATAAAATGAACTCGACTATCCTCTTCAGCCAAGATCATGCCAGCTAATCCATCTCAGCAGCCATCTCTCTTCAAATGAATATCACCTTAAACAACAGTTACATCCCATCAACCTGATGTAGTTGAGGATGTCCCTGCTTATTGCAGGGGGTTGGACTAGAAGACCTTTGGAGGTCCCTTCCAACCCCGGGCATTCTATGCACCTGTCAATCTCCAGGCTTCAATTTATATTAAAAAAAAAATAAATTCATTAGAGATGCTATATGAAAGGAGCAGACCTCCTCCTGAGTGATTCACTGCCATAAGGCTGATTACTGGAAATAAACATGACTAGAATGAGTTCAGACTGTGGACATTTTTAACTTGGTGTTGTGTGTCACTGTGAGCAAAGGCTGTTCAGCTCCTAACAACCAGCATCATGGTTGAGTCACTTCACAGTTTGCACAAATACTCTGATTCATAGACTTGGCTATTCAGAGATGTGTCACAAAGGACTATATTAAAAAAACCCAACCAAACAAATAAAACAAAACAAACTCCAAACCAAAACCACACAAAAGAACTCAGGAACAGTGAAATAAGAAAGTCCTTTACTTTGGCCTTTGGGATTGAAATTGAAATTAAATATTAATTTTTACTTTAAGCCTACGTGCCTAGGATGCTTTTGGACCACCTACTGTCTTGAAACCAACATTACTGTTTTTTTCTTCAAACTTGCATTTAAAGAAAATGTTTCATGTAAATTCACTAAGTTTGGGAACCAAAATTAGACATGCAAATGAAAACACATTTTCATATTTCTTTGGAAAATTAAATTACTTTTAGCCTTCTATTAAAGCAATTTCAAGAGCTAACTTCATTTGTAGAACACAAAAAACATTTGGAAACATCACAAAAGTATCTTGATTTTCTGTATAATGAAAAATATATAAATAATGAAAGAAATATAGATACTAAGCGGTTCTACTGGTGCTAATTTTTACATCAGTGGTGGAAGGAAAAAAAAAGAAAAAGCTTCATTTTATGAGAAATTTAACAGAAAAATATAATTTAATCAAGCACTTTACTATCTAGTCCCTTGATAACCAAGGAAAGCAAAGGAAATATGTTTAACTATATTAATGCTTTGTTACCATGACACACACTTCCACAGAATTCAGAAGGATAAGATTTTACAGGTAATATATGCTGCACTTTTATTACGGTTTTTTTGATATCCTAGGAAAGCAAACATTTTCGTGACGTTCTACAATAGTCTTTATACATGTCAGGAGAATTCAAACCTGGCTATTGGAATTACAGTACTACTGATGTACAATTAAAAAAACTCACATCTGCTTAGAGGAATTTCGATTATGTTTATATTGTTATCTCTTAGATGTTAAATATTGTGACTGGCTGTTCAACACATCACTCTAGGCTGCATGTTTGCAAAGTTTCAATAATTCAAGAATAAAAGTAGCAAAATAGAGTCAGAGAATTATAATTAAAAATGTGACAGAATAAAGATCCTTTTCTGGTTTATGAATCAAAATATGTTCCCAAAACAGTAGGCACTATTGCCCAATATAAAGTGGGCAAAGAAAAAAAGAATCTAGCTGCAAATTAACCCTCAAATCTCAAACAAATGAGAAAGTAAAATACAAAACTCAAATCCAACTGACGGCTAAAGAAAATGTTCCTGGGAATTTAAGGAGGTGGAGGTTGGTTTAAAGGACTACCAAATCATCCACACATTATAAATTGCACTGGAGATAGATGTGCATGCTTAAAAGCACCGCCCTGCAGACTATTAATGCCTATTTCAATTTTTAAATACATGGTTTTGGGTTTTTTTTTTGTAATATAATTGTATAGACCTACAAAGCATTATAGCATAAGCACTTCTAATTCCCATCTATAAATTTTGTCTATTGCTTATGAACTTGTCTCCCTCTAGTGTCTGGCCCTCACAAAAATGTACTTCTATCTCTATTCAGACCTGTATGCAGAATCACAGGATAATTCAGGCTGGAAAGGACCTCTCTAGTCCAAGCTCCCCCTCATGGAATTTCTGGTTGGCCCTTCATTGTGAAGTGTTTGCTGCTTTACCAATGACAGACCCTGAGCAAGGCTAAGCCCAAGTAAACTTTCATCTTCCTTCTGCCAGGAAATTGTCTGTCATGAGGACCTCCACTAGCACAAAGGGATGAAGAGGCATATCTCAGACACCTCTGACAACTGCAAAACAATCTCCTCATTGCTACTAGTGACCGACTGCCACAAAAAAAAAACAAGCCACATGAGACTGCAGTAAGAAGATCTGGCAAATAAAGCTTCATGAGCCTGAATAACACCACATGACCCAGGAAAGAATACAGGGGCAGAAGAGACAGTTTTCATTCTTATTACTAAGTCACAAGGACAACAAAGCTGTTTTTTCATCAGGATAATTCTGTAAATATAGTAATGCTTAAGTTCTAGACATTTATTAAAAATGAAGTCTTGCACAATTTTCAGATGCACTTCAGTAGCACATGCAAGTATAATAAAAATCAGTGCAATATAAAATTGCAGTATCAAAGGAATTACTTTTCAATGCAGGAGTGCACAATGAGCAACTGTCTCTTCTGTAAAACGTGGTAAATAACCAGTACTAGAAGAGACCATTTTGTATCACTGTATGCCAAACACTGTTGAGAAAAAGAATATATATAGCCCAAAGTATTTATGTAGCAAAGGAAAGCAGAAAGTGATGGGTTGCATATAAGTCAGCCATCTGTATCAAAACCTTGATTTCAGGCTATTAGCTAAAGAAGTAACTGAATAATGCCTTAGAGAAACTGATCCAGCTTTCATTCTTCCCTTTGTTCTAAATAATACATCAACTTTCAAGTCTCCAATTTCACATTCACAGTCTAATCATACTAACAGATCTGAAAACAGTAACAGACAAGTAACAATCTCTGCTATAAGAGGATTTTATTTTCAACTATCAGACCACTTTCAAAACTGTACTGTTATTATTTAATCTGTCTTGATTCATCTTATTACTTTCTTGTGTCAAGTATTTGAAAAGCATATTGGAGTTACCCTCCTCTTTTCAGGATGGGATGGGGGAATTATTTTTTAAACACGAACAGGATGTGTAAGAATCTATGGGAATTACTGTGTTTAGAATAAGATTACATTTTATGGAAAAAAAAAAATAAAACAGCCTTAACATAACACTGAGGTCATGAAACCAACTGGCATAACCAGACAGAAGTATAGCTACCACCATTTTACACTTGATCTTATCATCTGAAAAACAGTAATTTACCATTTAGGCACTCTTAGCCTAGCAATTTGCACAGCACTTTTAATTACAGTGCCTAAAGAAACGTTTTATTTTGAACTCCACATTTGTCTCTGTTGTGAACATGCCAATACATGATCATTTCCCCTCCCAACAGAGCATCTCTACCAGTTTCAGTGCTTTCTTTGTAGGCAGTACTTTATTTTACTTTTTTTTTTTTTCACTGAATAGTTTCATATGTCATTTACAATACACTTTAACTGATTCCTCTCAAAAAGTAGAATATTGTTTCTTACAAACTCTTCTACAGTGTTTTTATCAATGAGTCCTGTGGTACATCCACATCCGTGATTCAAAGCACAGGAAGAGTTCTTTCTTGTGCAAATTTTCCTTGTGCCTATGCTTAGCCTGGTGATAGGCACTCCAGTGCACCATTGATGTGTTCAAGGTAACTTCCCTCCTGCTGAAGACTAAAGTTGTGTGCCAAGAACTTTTAGGATTGAGAACTGGTGTTCAGCCAGTGTAATGCTTCAGCCATTAAAGACAAATGTGAACACACAATTTTGAAACCATAACCATCCACAGCAAATTGAACACTCCCTTTTTGCAATACACCAGTCAGTAATGAATAATTAACCATAGTCTTTAGCAAGTATCATGCATGCATCTTCAAATGGTCTGGTAAGACAAAGGAGTATAATTATCTCCACTCCATAGGAAAGGAACAATTTGCATGAGTATCAGAAAATAAACACGTCAAAGAGCTGTATTAATCTTATTTTTTTTCAGGACATTAAACATTATATGACATTTTACTGTGAAAAAACACAGGCCACTGACTTCAGTTACAGGGTGTGAAAAAAATAATCTTTATTTTTCACCCCAGTTTGAAGATGGTTAACTAGACTTTGAGAAGAATGAAAATTATGTGGAAACAGCAGCTTGCTTGTGAAAACTGCAGTAACTACAGCCCCTTGCTTCATTCACAGTATGCCTTCTAACATTCAAAGCTAAATGCTCTATCATAAAACTTCATTTATTTCTAGGGCCTATCAAGAGAGATGTTATTATAAAAAGTCATAACGTCGTGATTGAAAACGGGATCCAAGGTGCATAGGTGTGTTACTTCTTGCCCTGTACCTTGTATAAATAGTTTAGGTTCTCTGGGACATGGCTAACAAAAAATTCTCTACCAAACACTACAAAGTAATTTATAGCGCTCCGGAAAGCTGAGATTTCAAAATCTTAGACGCAAAGTGTCACAGTCCAAACAAAACTCACGCAAGGTCTGAAGTATTTGCTCTAGCAGGCCAGGCAGACATGGATCGGAGAGGAAGCCTGCTTGATTCTGCCCAGGATCAAGGTAAAGAACAGGTCACAAATCTCCAAAAGTTAGCGTACATATTTCATGCTCTCAAAGAGATAGCACATGTATGTTACACCTTCCTCTTCTTCTTTCACAATACTCTCAATGCTATCAGCAGGGGTTAGACCAATGACTAATATGTCAATAGTACTGTATATTGCACTGAACAGAACTTTCTCGTTTCCTCCTTAAACATATTCTTGTCTTTGTTCACCTCCGGGTTCTTCTTTTCTTAGACTGTAAATTTTCTAAGGCAAGCTTACTCAACTGTCCACTTATTATTTTTTTCAATTAAACAACAATAAAAGGCTCACCTTGGCTTTCAGATAATACTGTTTGTGGTCACTTACCTGCTTGGTGAATGAATTCAGTCACATAGTACCCGTATTTCAGAAAGCTCATTGGTTTCCTACTGATTTATCACTAAAGTAAGATTTTTCTAGTCCTCATCTGTAAGACACCTCTTTCTGACTTGTCTCTTTCCGCACACTCTGGGTGAATGACCAATAAAATTAATAAAATCATAAGCAAAAAGAGGAAAAAAACCACCCACCTTTAAAAGACATTACCGTGTCTTTTGCCCAATTATCTACTTAAGAAACACCTATCCAAATATGTAGCACAGTGTACACATTAACTACGACCTCACATTCACATATTTAGATATTTTTCATTTGCTGAATTACCTTGTCTGCATCCACTTTTCCTCTTATAAATTCTTTCTTCCAAAATTCCAGTGCCTGTTCCAGAGTCAAGCCGATGCCTTTTAAGAACAGTCCATATTGCATCCGGCCTCCATGCCGGAGATGATGATTATCACGTAGGGCTTTGTGCAGCTGACGCATGCAAAGAGGGAAGGATTTCACAGAAAGCTGTCAAGGGAAGAATTTGTGTTCAAGGCACACTGGTCATTTAATTGCTAGGACATCTGCTTATTTTTATTATTAATTAGCTCTGCCTGAAAAATACCAATGGCTGGAAGAAAAGATATGCATGTGCAAAGCACCTTGGGACTGATGATAACAGACGTGTGTACTTAAACCATCACATCCCATAATAATCTCCAGAAAAAAAAAACACCAAAGGACTGAGTAATACAGGTGGTAGTATCAGAGTATTTTTAGTTACAAAGTAATAAAGGTTAATATGACATCAGGAAAACATAAATCCACAATTATGTTATGCTGTTTCTTGCTTCTTCCTTATTTTAGCTTCTGGAATGGGAAGGTGAATTTGTTAAGAGTTTTCTGGAGCTGGGAGGGGAGGATTTTTTGGGTTTTTTTAACATCTTAGGAAAACTACATGGAGTAAAATCCATTACAACTGATCTGCAGGGTTTTCCCCCTAAGAATATTATTTCTTATAAAGCAAGTTCTCAGATAAACAAGTGTAACATTCAAATATACTTGGGCTTTGCATTTTTAACAGGTGAGTCACGTCATGAAATTCACCACCAAGGCAACACTGACTGTGGTTAAAATGTGCCAAGCAATTTCTGAAGTTCAGATAAAGGAGTAGTAATGTAGTTTTAATTGTCTCTGCACAACTGAGCTGGTTTTACAATCCATTTTATTTACTACTTTGTTGTGAAAAACCCTTCTGTAGGTCAAAAGTAAAAAAAAAAAACTAGCACTGAAAAGACTAATACTGCAAGACAATAATCATAAACTACATATCATGGGCTCCAAAAGTATTACATAAGAAAATTACATAAGAAAAGTATTACATAAGAAAATTTTGTTAAACTGTGTTTATAAATGTTAGGTATTTGTGAAAGTACACAAAATTAAGCAGCAAATTAAGCAATTCATTACAGCTCCAGTCTAAATCCTGATTAGATGCATTTTCAGTTAATTCTGTTCCCTTTTAAACTTTGTCACAGCCTCATTCAAGTAGTTCTCAGGAGTAACAAAGCAAGTATGAATCAAAAAAAGATAAAGGTTTTATATGTTGTCTGTACATACAGTACTTGAATTTCAGAAGTTATGTATAAACATGCATATAACTCAATAAACAGAGAGGACTTACAGCATCAATCTGTTCTAGAGAAATTTTGCCTGTATTCTTTTGTACACTGTAATCTGGGCCAACATAAGAATGGCTGGAAAAAAAAAATTAAAGCAAACAATACAACATGATTTAAAACTGTTCAAAAACATTTTTTTCAAGCTTACATATTTTCGAAGAAATTATTTTACCAATTAAGCCCTGCAAACAGTTTATACTAGGCAAAACTAAGGATGTGACAGTTACGTAAGTAATTAAGATTGATAAAATCAAAGTTAGAGTTAACATGGTAAAGAAATTCTCCTTCCCCTTTATCTGAAAAGTGGTGAGAGGTCATTCAAAATTCAATCACAGAATCATGCTACTGTTGAGGTTGAGAGAGACCTCTGAAGATCATATAGTCCAACACCCTGCTAAAAATAATTAACTACAGCAAGTTGCTTAGCATGTCATCAAGTTGGGTTTTGAGCATCTCCAAGGACAGAGACTCCATAAACTTCTGAGAAACCTGTTCCAGTGTTTGACCACCCTAGAAGTAAAAAAAAAAAAAAAAAAGTGCATTTTCTGGATGTCAATTTTTGCCCATTGACTCCTGGCCTATCACTGGATACCACTGAGAAGAGTTGAATCCTGTCTTTTTTACTCCCCCTTATCAGACACCTATTTATACACACTGATAAGATTCACACACACATCCTCCTAAAATTTATCTCCTCCAGGGTAAACAATCTTAGCTCTCTCAGCCTCTCCTAATATGTACTGGGGAGCCCAGGACTGGACAGAGCCCTCCAGATGTGGCCTCTCCAGTGCCAAGTAGAAGAGAAGGATCACCTGCTATCAGTACTCTTCTTCATACCCCCTAAGACACTGTTACCTTTCTTTTCTTCAAGGGTAGACTTAGTGGCTCTTAGTCAGCTTGTTGTCTGTCCTCTTCTGCAGCCCTGTTTCACAGCCATCCAGCTCTCTGCCTATAATGGTACAATGGGGTTATTCCTCCCCAGGTCTTAGTATTTCCCTTCACTGCACTTTGTAGGGCTCCTGTCAGTTCATTTCTTCAGCCTATCCAAGCCCATCTGAAAGGCAGCACACCTATCTGATGCAAACCACTCCTCACAGTTTTGTATCATCTGAGACTTGCTGAGTGCACACTGTCCTATCACCTAGGACAGTAAAGAAGCAGCTAAACAACATAGGACCCAGTATGGATCCCTCAGGTACTCCACTAGAGATTGGCCTCTAGCCGCTCTTAACCCTCTGATAACGAATCTTTGAATACAGCACTTCAAACGGTTTTCAGTCCACCTCACTGTCCATTTGCCTAGCTCATACTTCCATCAGCTGCTGCTGAGGACATTGCAAGAGACGATGTCAAAAACCTTGCTTAAGTCACAATAAACAACATCCATTGATTTCTATCCCATCTCTTTAGCCTTCTGTGAGAAAATTACTAGCTATGAAGTTAGTCAAGCATAATTTCCCATTCACAAAACCATGCTTCCCATTCATTATTCACCCACTTGTCTTTCATATGTCTGGAACTGAGATGAGGCTGACCAGCCTATAGTTCCATGGAAACTTCACCTCACTCTTTGTGAAGCCAGTGTTCACTTTTGCTTTCTTCCAGTAATTAAGAACCCATTCTACTTTGCTATTTTTGGAGCTTTAATAAAGAAAAGCCCAAACAAACAAATAAAAAAACCTAATGCATCACTATCAACATCTACCATCGAGGAAAAGTAAAAGCTGAAAAACTACTTAAGTATACCAATAAAAAAAATGGGAAGGCTTTTACCACACAATGACATACAAACACCTATTAACTCCTGATAGCAACTGTCCAGCCAAAATAACCTAGGAGTCTGCATGTACTGCCTCATCTTTCATTCGTACTGCAATAAAGCTACTTCTGATACCCAAACTGAACTCTACACTACAGCAGAGACAGTCATGTAGACATTGTCATCAAAGAAATTTCAAATCAAATAAATACAAGTATCTAATGCCAAGCTTTTAGGTTTTGATATACAGACTTCTTGAATTAAGCTATATACAGGGCTGAAGAATATGTCAAGAGAAATGCTTAGAGCAGAACCCAACTGAATTCTCAAGAGTTGACAGTACAGCAAGCAATAAAGCAAACAGGGGCTTTGGATACAGCATACTGGTCCAAACATCAGGTTGCAGTCTGGCTGTGAACAACTTACTTTGTGCAAGAGGGATTTTGCAAGTAACTTAGCAAATGTATTTTCTTAAATCTTCTGAAGGCATATAGATGTTAACTTGAGAAAAAAGGAATTCAGCTAAATGATAATACTAGGAGCTACATATTATTTTGTGACATTTCAACACTGTAAAGTGTGAAAAACATATAGCTAACAGTCGATTTTACTACAGTACAATTAATTTGTTTAATTATAAATGCACTCATTTGCTCTTTAGTCTGGAGTACTACACAAGCCTACTACAGTTAAGAGGGTTTTTTTTTCCATTACACAACAATGGATAAATAATTAAAAGTATTTGAGCTGTGTATACCTATTACTACTGATTCTACTAAAGAAGTATCTAAATTTCCTTGTTGATGCAGATCTGCATCACTTGGGCAAACTACAAACAAAACAAAAAACACAGTCCTAAAAATATTACAATTAAAGCATATTTTTAAAACAACCAATTAGGAAAATGTCAGTCAGTTAGCAAATCCCACACAAACAAACAAACAAACCATTTTGCTTTTTCCACAGATTGCCATTATTTTCTCTAGATTTCTATTTAAAAAATCTCAACAACCTTGAAAAAAAATTTTTAAAAATGAAGACTATCCTTTGTTTCATGAACAATGGTCCTATTTTTCCTTCATTAAATGTTGCCAAAGAGCCTCCTACTGCTGGTTTCAAAACACATTACAACACAAACCAACCAGGCTTGTGATCACTTTTGCTTTTTTTCACCTCTTTCTTTTGTTTCCAGTTTTAGCTCTTATTTTGGACTCATCCTTTCTCTTTTTCCCCACGTAGCTTCTGAGGTTACTTCCTGATCCATATCAAGCTTCTCACTCACCTAGAAATATCTATAGTTCTTCCTAATTTCTTTTTGTGGTTTCCTGAAATGCAAGCAGCAATGTCTTCACTTGGAATTATTTTTTTATTTTAACCTCCATAGATACATTATTGTGTCTCACCATTCAGCCTGACTCAATCACTCAAAAACTGTCTTTCTAAAACTCCAAAATCTTAGTTACCGTAACTTTTCTAAACATATCTTGCAACTGAAGATCAACACATACATTCACACCACTGTTGACCAAGAAGAAAACTCCATTGTTTCAATGTCTCCAAGAGTGGGATCTACATTGACTGTTCTGATAATGGCTGTACCATTCACAGATGTGTTCATATACCATGAGATTTAGTAAGGATATGAAAGGCACTTTGTAACTGTTGAGAATAGTAAATGACACCAAGCCACCGAGGTGTGCATTCTTCTTTACCTGCTTGTGAGATGAGCATAATCAAGAGGGAGGGTGAACATGTCTGCATGATATTGTGGTATTCATTTTCAAAAAAATCCAGTCTTGCAAAACACTTTGTTTCCATATCAATCTTGTAAATCATCATTTGAAGACTGAATTAATGGAATCATACAAAATGTTGTTTATAAAGGATGCTGGAAGACCATTTAGTCCCACCCCCCACTTCAACTGGGACTACTGCCAACACTAGTCAGGTGAGACATAGCTTTTTCTAGCTGCATCCTGAAAAACTACACAAACCAAGATCGCGCATCTCTGGGCAATCTGCTGCACCTATCATTCTACCAGAGGCATTTCTGCCTAATGTTCAATCTGAACCTCCCAAGCCTCAATATGTGACCCCTGTCATTTTTCATATCCTCTGGTACCTTCAAAAATCCCAATATTGCAATGTTTTCCCTTCAAATGGTTGTAGGCTGATATTTGATCATACCTAAGACTCCTCTTTATCAGATTAAGCCAAGTCAAGCACAGTCCTATAGTAGTTTGATGAGATTACATACAACAGGTTTTTTTCTGTCTTTCAAGTATTCCTGCTGAAGATTTTAAACAGTAGAGTGGTACGACCCTGTAATTTCATCACAAAAACCATGGAAACTCATTTGAAAGCAGATGTTGCAGAAGTGTTCTTCTCATGCATTTAGACATAAAGTTCTCATTTCTATTAAATTGCTAAACTTTTAGCAAATTAAATCTCCTTGTAGTCCACTGCGAGCATGTGAAAACCCTTAGCACAATCTTGCATCTAATATTAATGTTCTCTTTTTTTTTGTCTAGTACAATTAATATTAAAAAGCACCCATAAAACAGAATAGGACAAAAAGAGGACCTAAGTCACAGATGAAATATGTATTTAATCCAGAACAGTCCAATTACAAAACACGTTATATCCATTAAAAAAAAAATACAGATTAAAATGTTTATGCAGACATAACCCCCAGTAAAATGACCTTTTCTGAAGACTAACTAATTTAAAAGTCACAAGCAGATATGAATAGCTGCCAAAAAAAAATAATGTAGGGCATTAACAACCAAACAATGCTCTGTAACCTTCAATTGTATGCTCTTTTCATACATTTCTATCTACGCTTTTGTTCCCCTGATAAAGCTCTATTGACATATGCCAAAAATAAAATACTGCTGTCAGAATTCACACAATGAAGGCAGAGGAGAGCCTACAACTAACTACTATTCTCCTTTCTCATGAGCAAGGTGAAGCAAAAACAAATCAGAGATTCACAGAAATAAATAACAGAGAAGACCTATTCGGTCATCTGTCTGTTCACCGCTAGACCTTGATTTTCAAGTTGTAAGGTTTGATGTATTTTGTCTATTTTGAAGGAACTTCCAAAAAGCAAACTTGGAAGTGTTTGTATAATTCTTTTTCCAGTTGGTGACAAGATGTGTGGGGAACAGCCTCTTCATATTCACAAAAGCAAAACGGAAGTAACTTACCAGTCATTAAACATGCATGCTCAAATTAACATAAAAATGTGCGAAGGAGAAAAGAGGAGGAAAAAAAAAAAAAAAAAAGAAGACCCCTTTTTGCATAAATGTAGGGTACAGTATCCTTGTTAACGTAGCTGATGTTAAGCCAGCTTTTATTTTGCAACCTTTCCTTTTCCCGTATTTAAAAATTAAAAAAAAGTACAGGGGATTGTGATTGCTGTGACACTGAAGGCTGTCCCACTTAGATGCATAGCATATATCAAAAGAAATTTCACATTTCTCAGTAATTATTCCTGGAGAGCACGATTCATAAAATGCTAACCTAATTATTCTTTACCTTCAAATAGAGAAAGGTATGCCACTGAGGCATATTTTTTGAATCCCAGTATGATGTAGGGGACTAAAAACATGGAAGGTTATTGGCATTCACAAGTATCCCCTAACCAGCTATGTAACAGTTACACTGCAATTTTCTTTCTTATTCACTGCTTTTGAACAAAGTTCAATTTTATGTATATAAGCAGAGATACAAGGCAAGCCATTTTTCCTGTTCTGATTTATACTAAAAGTAATAAAAGATTAAATTATTCCTACATTATAAATGTTTTTTAAAATTATTTTTTAAAATCAAAATAAAATGTCAGGTTTTGGATACAGAAAACTTGAGCAGTTGAGCACCATAAGAAATAAAGAACATGCTAACCAGGTCTGCATCCTAATTCCAGTGCAGTGCTATCACAATAGAGCATCACCACTTCCATTTCCAATTCATTCAACATCATTTCAGTGATCTTAATGCAAAGCTGTATGTGTTCAAAAACAGCTTTCATTACTGACATTCAATATTTAAGTAAATCTCTATCCTTGGAGATATTAAAAATTCAACTGAATAAATACCTGAGCAACCCGATCTAACCAGATCTGCATTGAGCAAGGGCTAGATTAAATGATCTCCAGAGGTTCACTCCAAGCTAAATTATTCAGTGATTCTAAGCCAATGCATCTCCCTCTAATTAGGTGGTCTTTGTCCTCCTGCCTACTACTTTAATAAGAAAACTCCCCCCAACAATATAAAGTGGTAAAAAGCAACGTACATATACCACAGAGACCAAATCTATGCTTAACCTGAAGAACAGCAAAAAAGTATTTTTTTCTTACTCTTCATCCCCAAACACATTCAAGAAAATAGAAAGCTTCTATATATATTGTATACTACACTAAGAAAGAGGCAGGTTACTTCACCTGTGTTGCAGAGCACACATTTTCAGTTGTCTCTTTAGGTCCATTAAAAGAAGAGACTAGGGCTCCACAGCAATGACAGTAACAGAGAAATCTTCCAAAAAAAATCATATAATAGAAAATATTTGCTACAAGCAAGGTCCATACTCTAAGCAGTGTAATTTAGAACCTGCTTTGTTCATAAAGAAATTTAACATTTTTTTCCTTACTACAATTTTTTTTTATAAAAGATACAAATATCTTCTTACTTAGAAGCAACACCAACTCTGTAAATTATGTTTAATATAAGTTAGAAAGCTCTTGTTAAGCCAAAGGGATAGTTTCAAGTTTGTTTTTTTTCCAAAGCCAAATTCACAGATGAGGGATCTGGAAAAAAAAACAAATTACCTAAAACATTCTACTAATATAATTATTTTAATCTGTGTGAAAGAATACATTCATGCTTTCAGCTTATGCTACCTGAGATGATTAAGCAGTGGTTGTAGTCTCTCATCAGACTGTATGGAAGGCAACGATCGTGCTGTCAGCTAGGAGAAAACAGAAGTTCAGTTAGTAAAATATTAGCTTCAAAAAACTTGATAGCACAAAGCATGAATGATACAAGAAATCACCCTCTGTTGATACAACTTTATGTAACATTGGATAAAACATACTTTACCCTATGAAAAGCAGGTAAGCACAGCCTCCCAGAATCTGAAGTTAGCATAAATATTAACACATTAACAAAACAGTGAAAAATACTTTTTCTAAAATTACAAAGTCGTTTGAATTAAATAGCAAGACATCATTGAAAGTGGTATACTTTCTTCCAAAGATATTTGCACTGGAAGTCACATTCTACCTAGACTGCCTTCTAGCAATTACAGAATATATATAGAGGGAGAAAAATTTACATAATATTTAGCACTATATGACTTTTACATGCATATGCCTCTCTGTACACTGTTGGGTTTTTTAAATTGTCATAACCTGTATGTTGTAATTTGACTGTTCTAAACTAAATTGCAACTACCTGAGAGGACGTTGTAGAGAGGTAGGTGCTGGTCTCTTCTCACAACTAACTAGTGGAATGGCCTCAAGCTGCACCAGGAGAGGTTTAAACTGGACATTAGGAAAAATTTTTTCACTGAAAGGGTTGTCAGGCATTGGAACAGGCTGCCCAGGGAGGTGGGTTGAGTTGCCATCCCTGGATGTGTTTAAAAGCTGTATAGATGTGGTGCTTGGGGATATTGCTTAGTGGTGGACTTGGAAGAGTAGGGTTAATGGTTGGACTCAATGATCTGAAAAATCTTTTCCAACCTAGATGACTATGTTTCCATAAAATACATACTTTTTTTTAATATAATTTTCCTGTGATGTGAAATAATTAAACTTTTTCTGAAAAAATAAACCTGATAGTTTATAAATCAACAAGCAGATGTCCCACTATTACAGAAGACCAGTTAATTGGTGTATTAACTAAAATAGTTGGAAAAATACATGTATTAAATTTGTTTAATATCAGTATATAGGTGTCTACACCTATAGAAGTGCCAAGGATAGCAGTTCTGATGCTGCTGACACACATCTAATATAAAATATTTAATGTAACATGTATGCCATTATTCTATTGCTGCTAAGTTAGGCTGTATTTTGAAAACAACCCTAATACAAATTTATAATTTTAGCATATTTCACACTGTATAAATAACCATCAAGTTCTTAAGTATTTTACAGTTAACAGGACAGCATGCTCTTTAAAAAAAAAATCTTATTATAAAAACAAAAAACAACACACACACAAAAACCACAAAAAAACTCTTAGCACCACCTTGCTGGCTCCACCATTGAAGTAAAAGCAAGCACTGAAGTAGGACTAACTAGCAGGCTGCAACTTCTATTTATAACCCACAAATAAATACAATCCAGAAAAAGCTGTGCTCGGTGTTTGGGTACAGAGGGGCTTATTTGTAACTGTAAGAAAGTCCATGTCAAGCTCCATCTACTCACAGGTAACCATGTGAATATGGAGGAGTGTAATATTTTCCTGAAAGAACAGCTATTCATCACATTCATTTCATAACCTTTGCTGCTACGCAGAAGCCAAATATTAAACTTGCAACTCAAGCCAGCAATATCTACCACCAGCTAAATGACAGGAGGCTCTAAACAGCTAGTCTATCAAGTGAAAGTTGAATCTACTGAACACAAGGACAGGAGGGAAGGAAGAAGGGGCCATTTCAGCTGTTAAACCAGTCCTGACCTGCAGCAATCACCACTTCAAAAACCCGCTCTTCTCAGTCCTGGGTAACCCAAATGTACTCAATCCAATCTGACTGCTGCAGCAAAATCAGGCAGTCTCAGCAATCCATTCATCCTTTTTTAAAACAAGTATCTTGGCAATTAAGCTGTTATCTGCATTCCCTTAATTTATGAACCTAGATTGAGATGAGTATGGTACACTAAATATTCAGTACACTCTGTATTTATTCAGAAATTTCTTTTGATAGAAAACTCCTTTTTTTACCACTGAAGTGTTAACGGCCAATACACATATTCCTCTGTATATGCATGTCCTCTATAAAGTAACTCTGATTTCATTTTAAACAGAATCGGAAAACCAGAAATTATTTCTGAAAAGAACTTGGAAGCCTTCTAAATACCAGCCAAGTTATTCCACCTGGCTAAAACCAGAACAGAGCCCAAATTACCTGAAGTACCATCTGCTTCTCTTTCTATTAATAACTGATTCAGAAAACAGTATTTGTGTGCACACTCACATACATATGTATATTGTTACATGAGACAAGCATACGGTACTTTTCTCTATAGAGTACTTTAAATACTACATTCAAGCATGGAAACACACACACACACACACAAAATTTCTTCCTAGTTATAAATAAATTCTGCATTCCTGACAAGACAATATTTACAAAAGTCAAGCAGGATAGTGGTGTAAGAAGCAAAAACCAGTAGAATTCAAAACCTGCAAAAGTATTGATACTATTGTCAAAAATTATATACACAATAAACTACACTGTTACATAAACATTAATGAAACAAAACACTGTTTTAAAAAAGTTTTGGGAGACTTGTAGGAACTGAGGTAGAAACAAAAACTAATGATCTTGGTGTTTAAACAAGTTTTTTCTTGACGTTGCAATGAAAGACTATGGAAGAAGTGGCCTATGCTGTCTGTTTCAGGAACCACCAATAAAGGAGAAAAAAACATAATCCCTTGATGTCACAGGAGAATCCACATGACCAATGCTTTTCCTAATTTTTTTTTTTTTTCACCAACAGTTTCTGCAATCTGAAAATTTTAGGGGTAAAATGAATCCTCATTTTCCTCCATTATATTGCCTACAGAATATTCTCTTGTGAGACTATCATCATACACCTTTCAATTCCTTCAACAGATACTTTGGTGGGTTAGTTCAAATGTTTATTTCAGGATAATGTGGGATCCTCATAACACTGTTCTTTGCTATCTAAAACTACGGACAGTTTTCCTTAAACACTGTTTAGAAGACCTCAACATAGCTGAGCAGGGCCCATCAAAATATTTGAACAAATAAAAAACTGAAAGAGCATGTTTTCCATTAACTTAGCTGGACTATAAAAGGTAAAACTTTAAAGTCTTTCTTCCCAAACATATTTTTTTCTGAGCCACACTGGAAATAAAATTAGCTTTCAAAATATCATCAAGTAAGGAGCACAGCTCCAAACTCTAATCATGCTGAAGCAGTTTAATTTACAGAGAACATAAACCACAGCAGACTTAAGATCTTATTTCCAGTTCCGAGACCTGGATGATCAGAGCTGTGGGCAGAGTGAGCCACAGACAGAACATGTGGACACCTCAGAGTTAAACAGAGATGGTGAAAACCGGGAGGAGTGATACAGATGACCGAGGCAAACTAAGCACCATGTTATCAACATCAAACATTTCAAACTGAGAAAGAAGGAAGAATATTTAACAATATGAGGAAAAGGAATTAATAAACTGAAATTTCAGATGCCCATGTCAGTCCAACTTTATACTAGCTTTACTACCAGTCACCAGCATTGGAGAGAAAAATGAAACCAGAATCTTCATATATTTGAAGTAACCAGAATTTCCAAATGGAAGCTTTATACAGTTTTGACAAAACTCAGATTTTTTTATTCAATCTTGTAGAAGAGCAAGAAGCTGAGTTGTTCTATTGAACTCTACACAAAAATCACATCTCTAGCATTCACTAGGCTGCATTTGTGGCAGATAAACAGGACATTTTCACATGGCATGGATAAGGTAACAATTTGAGAATGCAGAAAGCACACAATGATTGGAAAAATACAAGAATGAGAGAATTATTTAAGATTTGTCAATGGTACTTCAAGTAATAATGAAGGCAAAAAGATGACAACTTACAGGTTGATGTCTAAGAATTGGTCTCACATGTGACCAGCACATGAAACTGCATGTTACCAAAGACTTACTATAAATCTTAAAAAAAGTTAACTTAATACGAAGCCTGAAGTTAAGTAGCAGCTCCACATACTACCAGGAAGGCAATGACAGTCATATACATGGCAATCAAGAATAAGATTATCATGGCTTAATTAACTTGTCTCAATTTTTTAGGAGTGAATTTCTTGATCTTGAGGTTATCATGTGAGAGCTATTTGCCAAGTGCTTCTCTGCACAAAAAAAAAAAAAAAAGTTATTTTCACAAAGTGTTTACTTTCTAAATGAGATGTCCTAATTAGCTGTATTGCACATGAAAAATTTAATATGCTGCCAGACCACTTGATGAATAATTTTTATTTTTAAAAAATCATATAGTTAGATGTCATCAATAAAAATGACATGGAAGGCTTAAAAGGAAAGTAAAGAAAGAAGGGGTTTGTGGCAAAGGTTACTTTTAAGTGAGGCAGGCTACTGAATTACTCCAGGCTCTTTCCCCAGTTTAACGGGAGGGGTGTGGGGTGTGAGTCCCCTTTAGAAGGGTACATTAGAGAACCTAAACTATAATTTATTACCACAGGTATTTCCTTAACTGCTGAGTCCTCCTAGAACAACAAGAGGTGTCTGAAGGCATGCTGTCCACATGCACAAGCAGGCTTAGTGTCCTTTTGCCTTCTCAGTTCTTTTAAAACCCAGACAGGGAGGATTACATTATATGGGACTTATATTTACAAGGGAGGTTGACTGCACTGTGAATATGTCTAGGGACACAGTACCTCAAATAACACTCAGTTCCTGGAAAGTAACCTTGTTTTTTTTTCCCCCCAGTAAATTCTTCCTTCTTAACTCCATGATTCAGAGCAAAACTTACTTGAAGGAGGCTTGGAGAGGCTTTGAACTGAGGACTGATCTAACAAGTGCTAAAAGCACTTCTAAAATGCACAATACTTTTAAAGCTGAGCCCACAGTTCCCAGCAGGCACTCTGAAGTTCTTGGAAATAGAGGCACTTCTCTACAGGGGCCACTTCAATTAGTTAACTTGTATCTCCCCGGGCAGTTCCAGAACAAACATCATCTCTGTATGTGCTCCACTACACTGGGGAATGAGGTCTGCATTAAGATATGACATAGGTTTGGAAGCCTTCTGCAGCACAGATTAAAAGATTTCCTGGAATGTCTTTCTCTGTTTATTTCTGCTACGATAGTTACACCCCTAACAAAGGGTGTGAAGGAATAGCTCTAATCCAATCACAAAGATGAAAGAAGGTTAAAGTAGGGATTGATCAAGGCAGCCATAAACCCTAAAGAAAAGGCTTGAACCAAAACCAACAAACAGAAAAAAGCCAGTTACCTTTGCCATCTGGAAAAGTCTGCCATCAACTGTGACCATTTAACATAGTGCTCAGCAATAAAACTGAGGGACAGCTGCCCAAGGTGACCATAGCTCAGGGCCTGGCTGAGCATTGGTCTGCTGGTGGTGTTCATCACTTATATTTTTTTGTTTGATTGTTTGTTTTTGTTTTCCCCCTGCACTTAAAAACTGCCTTTACCTCAATCCATGAGTTTTCTTTTTTTTGCCCTTCTTAAATCTCTCCCCATTCCTCAGGGAAAGTCGAGGGAGAACAAGGGACTTTCCTGCCTGTAGTTTTCTGTGAAAGTTTTTTACCTTAATTCAGGATTTTTCTCTTTATCCCTAGTTTATGTAGCTTAGCTATTCTTCTGAGTTTCTGCTTAGATCAAAAGAAAAAACAATCTCCAGGAGATGCTACAAAAGCATTTGGGAAGCTCTCCTCCCCTCACCATTTTAAGATACAGAACAGGTTAAAAACAATGCTGTAGAAACATCTTAGCTCTACTTACTTAAGGACTGTGGCATAACATTCACTATATTATTATAGATACACTACGTGCATTAAAGTACTCTCTACATATTTATAGTATTTAGGATCAACATGAACCATGCATATACCCAGCATGATTACAGTAAATAATAGGCCTTTACATCTCAGTTCCTCTTACAGTTCCCCCTCGTAGTCCCAACTACAGAATCACAGAATCTTTGGAGTTGGAAGGGACTTCTAGAGATCATCTAGTCAAACCACACCACACCCAAGCAAGTTTGCCCAGAGTTTACACAGGACTGCATCAGGCAGGTTTCTCAATGCATGTAATCAAGACCACACTTTTATTTAAAAAGGGAGAAGACTCCACTATGCACTGACATCTGATTTCAAATATCAATTGCTCAGGTAAAACCTTTTTCCCACTCCAATCTGATTGTCTTCCAAGAGAAACACTAGTTTCAATGTACTTTTATTCCAGAATACAGTCTAAATGGGGAAGTAATGGTCACAAAAGGCTTCTCAATACATTTCTCTCTGATTAGAAGTATTATGGATGAGTAGCAATACTAAAACTTTAAAACAACTTCATTTTCAACAAAACCTGAATTTTAGCTAGCAATTCCCTAAAAAGTAGTTTTAAAGTATATGAACTCTCCAGTAGAAGAGCCTATTCCTCTGTCTTGCCCTTTAATGCACCAGGCAGCAAAATACTTGCCTTAAAGTAGAATGTCTGGAAAAGTTTTGTACTTCTGAGATTACTTTGCTTTTTTTTTTTTTTTTTTTTTTTTTTTTTTAAAATATTTTTTAAATTATAATCTTTTATAGTC
>JANHGN010019690.1:31787-46176 GCA_024605025.1 Megaceryle maxima | reverse complement strand
TTTTCCCCTTTAATGCACCAGGCAGAAAAATATTTGCCTTAAATTAAAATGTCTGGAAAATTTTTGTTCTTCTGAGATTACTTTTTTTTTTTTTTTTTTTTTTTTTTTTTTTTTTTAAAAGATCTTTGAAATTATAACCTTATATAGTCTGTGAAACTGTAAGATTTTGCAGACACCACTAAGAAGTCATGAGGTACAGATATTGCCAGAACCCAGGAACTCAATTTAATTACATTTCACAAAAACACCCTCGACATCCAACTAAGTTGCAGGCTGCCTCATACCAACAAAACCTGATTGATTTTGAAACATCAGCTATCTTGCTAATGTTGTAACCAAATGTCACAATGCAAATGCTATGCAGCTGGGGAACTTGAAATAAGAGAAGAGTGTTAGCATGCAGGTATGATGCTGTACCTAGACAGTTGACATTTTAGGGCTGATCAATTTTCTTTTGAAAAAAGTTGGGGTTTAACCTTTCACAGCATGTTGCAAATCTCAAGTGTTATGCAAAATTAATAAGGATTTTTTGCCAAGGCTTTTTCAGCTATTAAAACTTATTTCAGCATCACTTACACTGAAATGTGCTCAATAAAAACTAAAGCAAACAATTAATTTCAGTTAACAACATTTATTCCACAGGAATTGTTCGCACATGACCTATATGATAGGAAACAACATTTCTCAAAACTAATAAAACTATTGAAGTAAATATGCTTTTTACATTATTAAATATGGTTCTACAATGGGCCAACATTTAATACATAACACATTTAGATTTTTTTTTAATATAGCAACACCAAAGTGTGGAAGAAGAGAAATAAATAATACAGATTGGCATTACTGACCTCAGTACTAATGTAACAACTCCAACATTTTCAAAGGACCAGAAAAAACTTCCCTCATGAATCTCTAGAGGTTGATACGGCTGTCAGTAGCCACATAAGGCTGAAGTTGGTTTTGTTGGTTTGGTTTACGCTGTTTTTTAATTAACTTCACACCACTCTCTTCTCTCACACACGCCCACCCCTCCCTCCCCTTTCACAATAATACAAACCAGCCCAAAGAAATCACAGGGAATACTATGTGACCTTTTACATTTTAAGGAAAGCAAATCAAAGGCAACAGCTAACTTCGTTTTTAAGAAAGGAATTTAAGATATATTCTTAGCATTCTCATTTTCTTTATTTGGACTCAAGCAGAGGGCACGATAGTTGCTAAAATGCTATACATAACAATTTAGAAGTTGTACATACAACTAAATTATTTTATCGAATACATATTCTAAATTATTAATATTATATACATAATTACTCTATTTTTATATTTAGTTAATTGAAGCTGCTAAAGGACAAATCTTCCACGGCAGAAGAAAAAACTACTGCTAGCATGTCCTAGATATTTACCTAATAGGTTAAAGAACTTTGAAGAAACCAAACTTCAAATTTCAGCTCAGCATTTGTCAAATGCATTCAGAATAATAATTAATGTTTTCCTAAGGCATTTGCTTCTGAAAGCAATTGATTTTTTTCCATTTGCAAATGTCTAGCTTTCATATACACACTGAGGTATAAATAACATCTAGGTTGCAGATAAATATTTAGTCTTTAAAGCAAATTTTTTCAATAATTAAACCTTGTTTAATTGGTAAGTGAACTGTTGCTGGTTTTTATACCATTCCTATGCATAAACTCATTTCACTTACATGTGAGGGTGAAAATATGTAAATGAACTTAACTCTTGTACTTTTTGCACTCCAGCATAAAGATGAAGTTAACAGTTACCAAGATGCTCATTAGATATTTTCACAAAAAACAGATTCTTAATTCCATCTTTCTTACAATAGCATATAGTGTCTTTCATGCTTTGATTACATGCAGATTGAAATTGCCACTTAGAAATCTACGTTGTCAGCAAAATCCAAATCTTCTGTTAAATAATACCACTTCCTATAATTCTGAAGGTTCTTGAGTGATTTTTATCAGCTGTTTCCCCATCGACTTGCCCCTTACCAATAGTTTTCACAACTTTTAATTTAGTCCTCGGTCTTTTTTGCATCCAGTTCCAGATACCTAGCAAGTTTAAAACTGAGTAAATAGTCTATTGGAACACTCATCTTCCCAACAAGCCTAGAAAATGAAATAATTTTCTTTATTTCACTTCCAACTTCTGATACATGCAAATATTTCTTTATCTCTTCAATACTGCTTACCATTCTTTGGCTGCGTGCAGATCTTTTGTTTCTTTTTTCTGGTATTATTCATGAACAGAAGACATTCCATTTTGCTATCTTTCTTCCAGGTTCACAAACTAAATATTGATTCCATTACTCCAAGGTAACCTGGAATCTGTTCTTCAGTTCAACTACACATTGCTGATTCAATTAACTTGCATCAACAGAGCATTATTGGAGGAGGAGAAGGTCACTCAGACAGCAATGTTTCCCTGAGGTTTTACAGTTATGATTTGAAGGTTTTCTCCCCCTCTTCCCTTCATTCATGGGAAGAAAATTAAGAAAACCAACATTTCTGCATAATTTGATAAAAGTTATGAGCTGCATTGGGTTTGTGTCTAGCAGGGAGGCACCAAGAGTGGCTCTTATGAGAAGCTTCTACAAGCAATTCTGGCTCCAAGTCAGACCCTCCTCTGGCCAAGGCTGAGCCCATCATTGAAGGAAGAAGCACCTCTGCAGTAACATATTTCAGATGAGGTGGGGAATCTGCTGGACAAGTTCTTTTGCTTTGAAGAGGAGTGGGATGTGAGAGAAATAACCATGGAGACATCAAGGTCAGGAAGGAAGGAGGGGGTGAACTGTACAGGAGCAGAGACTCCCCTGCAGCCCATGGTGAGACAGCAGGCTCACCTCCTGCAGCTCATGGAGGTTAGCAGTGAAACAGATATCCACCTGCAGCCTGTGGAGGACCCCACACTGGAGCAGATGGCTGCACCTGAGGAAGGCCATGACTGAGAGAAGTCTGCATTAGAGGACTCTCACTGGGAGGAGTTCACCATGTGGAAGGGACCCATACCAGAGCAGTTTGTGAGGTGCTATAGCCCCATGGGATGGGCTTACATTGGAGAAGATCATGGAGGACTGTCTCCTGTAAGAGGGACAGCACAATGGAACAGGGAAAAGACTGTGAGAAGTCCTCCTCCTGAGGAGGAAGGAGCATCAGAAACAACATGTCATGAACTGACTGCAACCCCCATTTCTTGTCCCCCTGGGCCACTGGAGAGGAAAAGGTGGAGAATCTGGGAGCAGAGGTGAGCCCAGGAAGAAGGGAGGGGTGGTGGGAAGGTGTTCTACTATGTGGTTGTGTTTCTAATTATCCTGCTTTGATTTGATTAGTACATTAGTATTGTTGTTCAAGTGAAATTGGTGTTTTTTCCTCAAGTCCAGTCTGGTTTTTGCCCACAACAATCATTGGTGAGTGCACTCTCCCTGTCCTTGACTCAACCCTTGAAACATTTTCTCTTACAAGTGAGTGATCAGCTGCATTATGCTTTGTTGACAGCTGGGTGGCCCTAAACCATGACACTGGGTAATACCACACAAGAAGCAATCATCTAGAAATGATGAAGGTTTCATTACTGCTTCATTAGGCACACTCAAAGTCACTGTCAGAAACCACAGTTTCTTCCATCACAAACTTCACCAGTCTAGCACTATGTTCCAAAACTGCTTTAAGAACACCATAGACATGCTAGCAAAACTTCTCCAGTGCTGAAGACAATCAGCAGTCAAAAAGAAATAAGCATCTATATACCCACCCAATCCATTTGATCAAAATCACTTTTTCCATAGTCATGATTACTACAAGTCTTCATCTATTGTTCTACAATATAGATCATATACTTGAGTTAAAAAGCTGTTATGTTGTTATTAACCTTGACAAACATTAGTGCTAAAGCCCTATGCATGCAGAAGGGACTACAGGAAATAAATACAAGTGCCACTACATAAAAATCAGTTATTACAAATCAGTCTTACTTTAGAACGTCAGAGAAGATATTTATTTTTCTTAACACAATTCTACTACTGAGAAACTGTTACTCAGTACAGTTCTGGACTCCCGGTACCAAAGATACGTGGACATATTGGAGAGTCCAGCACAGGGCCACGAAGATGATTAAGGGACTGAAGCACCTCTCCTGAAAGTGGAGGTTGACAGAGCTGGGACTGTTCAGCCTGGAGAAGAGAAGGCTTAGGGGCAATCTTATCAATATATACAAATACCTGAAGGGAGAGTGGAAAGAGGACAGAGCCAGACTCTTTTCAGAGATGCCCAGTGGCAGGACCAGAGGCAATGGGCACAAACTGAAACGTGAGTGGTGCTGTCAAAGACCAGGAAACACCGTTTCTCTGTGAGGGTAACTGTACATTGGCAGAGGTTGTCCAAAGAAGTTGTAAAATCTCCAACCTTGGAGATAATTAAAACCTGCCTGGACAGTCCTGGACAACAAGCTCTAGCTGACCCTGCTTGATCTGGAAGGTTAGACCAGATGGCCTCAGAAGGTGCCTTCCAACCTCAGCCATTTTGTGATTCTGTGAAAAAACACAGGAGATCAGACAATTTCCAACAATCTTCTAATCTCAACTGCCCAAGTATCAAAGATGGTCAAAAAGAATCATGGTTGCTTAAAAACAAATACACAATTCCTAATATACATCTCCAGTACCAAATATTTGTGAACATCTACTAGCATTCCTGTCTTCCATTTCAGAACTTCCACTCTCTAAGCATTCTCAAAAGTCTAAATTATCATCTGCAATGTAGCAAAATTTTCAAAATTACTAGTGATTAACAAACAAATTCTAACAAAATTGTAAAATCCTTTTCCAGGAGTTATAAGGACAAGATGAAGTAATTAATTTACCAATGAGATCATTTTACCCTTAGATTGCTTTCAGAGAAAAATAGTTAACAAAATTCTTAAAAGCACTTGGTTTTAGGGACCAGGACAGTCAATACTGCCCAAGGCTATGTTCCTATTCAGTCTTTACCCACTAGGGTAAAGACATTCACATCTAAGGAAAAGGGATCCTATTGCAAAGCATTTTCTTTGTATAATAAGCTTGTAAAATCTTCACATGCTGACTTCTTCCTTATGTAAGTTACTATATGACTTCAAATAAATTTCATTAATTCTTAACAATTCCATACTTAATTCTTACAATTCCATACTTCCATACTAGTATGAACGTAAAAAAGATTTTATTACAATAGTTTGTGTGATGCCAACTCTTACTTTCAAACCTCAAACAAAAGCATTTGAATTGCAGTGTTTTATTCCCTCAACATGCAGTACTGCTTGGAAATAATTGTGATTATTTAAGTTTGCAATTACCACAAATATTTTGCTTTTGAATAAAAACACACTCTGACACAAGAACACTCCCCTCAGGACTCAAGTTCATGAAGCAGAAAACCAAACCTTCAAAAAAACCTATTTCATTATAAAACATAATATTGCTGCCTTAGAACTTAACTATGGCAGTGGGACCTCCATTTGACCTTCTATTAAGGCCTGTGGCTTGGTGCTGTTAAGTGAAAGCAGAAGTGCACACATCAAGCTGCTAAAGTGAAGCTGAAGCTGGTGGGCTTCAAGGCCCAGCGATGTTTTCCTTTCCAAGTAGAAGTTCACTAGCATCACACACACAGAGAACAAAGACAACCCTCAACCAAGAAAATAATCAGGAACGGTGTTTAACAGGATAGATTTTCTTATTAAATTATTACTGCAGTGCTAACATACTGCACAGAAGCTTGTTTATCAGTAGATTTCTTGTACTTCTTTTTCCTGCCTTTGGCTCTTCTGCTAGGTGATCCATAATCGCTTTTAAACAATCCCACAAGCCCTCTCAAATATCCCATAATCAACTTGCTCTTGTCCATGAGACAAACTATAAACTTGTTTCCCTCAAGGCTTTGAGCTTCTCCTTCAATGGTCTATCAACAAACAGTCTAATAGTTTTGGTCTTTGGTATCTTCTTAATTATCTCTCATTCTTGATGGTCTGTGTATCTGGGTGTTTATTACTTGTCCTGTCTTTTTTCCTAGTTTTTCATGCTGAATAGCCATTAATCAGATATGGTTGCATAAGGATACGTGGGACTATTTCCCATGTTCAACAATAAGATGTGGTTTACCCCTCGACATTAACTAGTAACAATAGCAATAGCACTGTATTTTACAGAACCAGTAAGACAACTACTTACAGATGAAGTAAAGGAGAAAGAACAATCAAAAGAAACCACAGCACTTCTCAGTCCAGACTGATACAAAACCTCACTTACAGACCCTGAAGGATTAGGACACAAACTCAGGCTGCTTAATTACACAGTTTGGCAAGACCTTGGCTATACATTGTTAAGACCCCTCTGAGCCATGCCTTCTTCCAGGCTGAACAGTCCCAGCTCACTCAGCCTTTCAAAAGATGCTCTAATCCCTTCATCATTTTAGGGGCCCTTTGTTAAGACTTTCTCCAGTATGTCCATGTCCCTCATAATGGGAGATCCCAGAACTGGATATGGAATATGTGGTACTGCAGATATGTCCTCATCAGTGCTGAGTAGAGAGAAAGTATCCCTTGATATGCCAACAAGACTCCTCCCAATGCAGTCTCATTAGAACAAAGACACATAGCTAATACTCAATTTTGTCTAGATAGAGCTTTAGTAAAGACATAGATGAATGTCAACTATTTTAGCTGTCCAACATGATACCCTCATCCTACACATTCTCCTCCAAATAAGCATCCTACTAGATTCAAATACACAGCAGAAAACACCTGAAAGACAATGACTCTTCAAGAAAAAGCACAATTGCACAGAGAAGGATACAGAATGACCTCTCTTAACAGAATCTTATATACAGGCTGACAAATTCATTCTTAACTAGAGTATAAAGGCAACTCATAACTAATACAGCTTCACTGACAAAGACTCATTTTTAACCAACATAGGTCTAGAAAAATCAAAAGATAAGTAAATACCACGACAACTATTTTGCACATTTTCCTAGAGAAAATGAGACTAGAGTGATCCTGCTACCTACGCTCATCTTTAAGTGTTAGAATTAATCACTTTTGCCCATCTTAGACAACCTCAACACATTTGATAGAGAAAAGAATCTGAAAGACACTAAGTCCCAACAAGTTTCACAGGAAAATATTAGGTGAGAGACACTATTATCCTCTCAAAGAAAAACACTGCTGAAAAAGAACACAAAATGTACAGAACAGCAGACTCTGTAAGGAAAACATGTGACATGTAGATTAGTTTTCAGTTTGTTAAATTCTAAAGTATCCAAACAACAAAGTAATCACAGGAAACTAGCCCCCTGCTCAGATAACAATGTAATTGAGAGGATTAGCAGACAACTAGAGAATTAACTAGTAACTGAAGTGCATCTACTGCTTTTCAAGGACAGATTTCGATATCAGGACACTAGCAAAATATCAGAGGGCACTATTAGGAACATGACTCTCTCCAGTCTGTATCCTCTTCTGGCTACTGGTCATCTGGAAGAAAATCTGAAAGCTGCTCCTCTTAACTACTACATCTGACTTACTGTGAGATGACTAATTAAATAATTAGACATTAAGCAAATAAATGCACATAATGACTGCAGCACAAGGGTTGGAAAAAGACTATGGACCAAAAGTGTACAGGACTGAAAGATGAGTAGCTGTTTGAAGCCAGATGAATGTGTAAAAGAAGAATACCCAACCTAAAGAAGTACCAAACCAAGTACTACCACTGCATTTCAAGAGAGAAGCTACTTTACAGTAAAATGTTGTCAAATAAAAGGGGCATTAAAAATAAAGTTCTAATGAACATACTCCCCAAGCATTAGTCTTTGAAGAGATCTAGTATCCATTTTCCTAAAGCAAGACCAACATATTGTTAGCAAAAGCCTGCAAGTAAATATCCTTTGTGTTCTTTGTATTATTCTAGCATTCTTCAAACTACAGCTTATGATCCATTGGGAGCCATGTACAATGGGTATTGGCCAAGTGTCTGCCTGATGGCAAGGGACAGCAGAAGTTTGGTTCCTCCTGAAGTACAGCAGTTCACCAAGCTTAGGGCAGAGGAATAGAGGATGTAATTACCATTGGCAGAGGATCAGAGGCTGTAATTACTAGTTCAAGTATTTATATTAGCCAAGGAACTCCTGCTGGTAGCATGAAATCTGTTTTGCCATGGCACCTGAGTAACTGTAAATCCCTAAAGGATCTAAGCTGCTCAAAACTACTTGTAGCATGCTCTTGTGACAGAAAATAACCTGTGTAGAGGAAGTCCATTTCCTCTTAAAATGTTCTACAGATTTCAGTAAAGGCATTGTTAAATATAGTATAAAAAAAATAAGGTCTATATACAATTAAAAATTAGAAGTGACTAGACCCAAATATGGATCAGTCTTGTCTGGATTGCTTACCAACATAGCAAAAGCAAATAACAGTAAATAATCACTTGTCAATGACAGGCAGTTTACTAATTCTTTTGCAGATTGGTTTGGCATAACACTTGGACACCAAAAGGCTCCAGTGATCTTCCCACTAAACTGTGACCAGATGTGTTGAGTCTTACGTTTTAATATGTATTAAATGCTTTATTTCCTGAAGCGCACTCATGACAAGTTCTACTGAACATACCTCCCACAGCACTCAACATATTCCACCATCTTTATGACCATAAAACCCCAGACTCCAAACCTGCACAATTCTTAAATTTCAATGTCATATTTACAGTATTGTCTCTAATGGTTACTGAAAATCACGTGAAATGCCACTCTCCATTTTGCATAAGAAAAGTAGCTTCTTTTCACACTAACTTGTAACCTCACCAAGACTAAGCCTGTACAGAATAATTCAAGCAAGAGAAAAATTATCGGGGACAAGGACAATGAGTTTACTGAGGCTGGGCAAATAAAATTGTTTTCAGATACGTACAAGAGACAAGAGAAGAGATTAGGCAGAAACAGAAAACAGCTCTGATAAAATGCCAGTGTAATCACACTCACCCCACAGCCCATATACCACATTGTTTTAGAAAGCAAGGTTTAATGGGAAAGTTTTTGTCTGAAAGATAATTTCTGCTCTTTAACGTCAGTTCAGTAAGTCAAAAGAAAGGTTACAAGCAACAAAACACTAACTTACTTATTTTATTTCAAGCTTTCCACACCTAATGCCTATAGTAAGTGATAGATTAGAACAACCATACATTGTCCAAGCCTGCTTGAATATATCATTCAAAAATTAAGTCTTTGACTACATTTGCCCAGCTCTAACTCTCTAGATGATTCCAGTATAGACTGTAAAAAGTAGTAATGCATAGATACTGGTTATGGGGGCAAGCTCACCCAAAAGACTACATTTGCTTTGCTGTAATGGTTTAGGTATACACAGGACAAAATCAAAGCAGCATAGATGAATCTGTAACAGCTTTACATTCTTATAGCACAACTGGGCCAGAAACTCAAAAAATTGTAACACCTCAGGTAACAACAAGTAAGCTTTAGATACAGAGAAGGTCAAGAGATAACATCACCAAGTCCACTGACAGCTTATGTGAAGTGTCTAAATTACAAAACAAATTAATGAAAACTACTAGCCCTAGGTAGGAGGAGGTGACAAATCCACAAACATCCAACAGTGCAAAAAGCTGAGCCCAAGGGGGAAGCACTATGCATGGAAGCCAGGCCACCAGCCAAGACCTGAATCCCTTGACGAGGTGGAGTGCCCTGTTCAGAGTCCACGACATCAGTCGCAGCCTGACTAACGTACACATGACTGTATATACACGAATGAACACAGGTTACTACTAACTTAGTTTGTCTAAGTTTGAAACTTGGATAAAGACAAGGATAACAGTGTTCACCAACCACATTTAGGAGCAATGTGAAGGTACACATCCTGAAGGTGTCATAAATGCACCTCCTTTCCTGAGCCACTAGCAGAAACACAGACCAGATCATATTCCCAAATTTAAGTTGTGAATATGAAATTTCAGTTCCCACAAGTCCACAGTTAGAAACCAGTCCCCCTTTACTTTTAGTATAAAGTCATGATGTAGCAGCATGTGCCTTGCTCTTGGTCTAGCAATCTCTACAGCACTTTTCAAGAGAGTGAACTAACCTCCTGCTGTATCAACATCTTTCAAGAACAATGTCACTGGGGTAATACAACTGGATAGTAAGATATGCCAACCTTGCACCACACAACAGAGAGATCAAAAGCAATTGAACATGCAAAGGAAGCCACAGAATTCCAGCAAGGTTTCTCGGTAGAAACAGACAGATGATAAAACACAAGTTATATACAAGGTGAGCAGTCAAGTCTAGGGACAACAAATTTAAACCAAACACTCCAAGATATTCTTCATAAAGCATCTATTACATTTCAAAAGAACCTACTAAGTGATCGGGTAAGGTACCTCAGGGTCTTTTAAAATTAAAATACAGCAAATATGATTAAAATAGCATGTTTAACTTTTGGATATTGTCAAAGACTCAGAAGACAGAAACAAGAATCTGCTAATTCCCACATCTGTTTCCAACAGAAATGCACCTTAAATTACTAAAATGATGTAAAGAAGACTGGGTAAGTCCTCACCTTTTTGAGAAAAGTACTCAGGACTGATAGGTAAGTTGAGAAGGTAGAGTAAGCAAACACAGATCTAAACCATTCTCACCCTTCACTTTGTTTATTAGCGAAGCAAATCTTGTTTTGGGAATGACACATTCAAAACTTCACTATTTGAACACTAAATGAATTCGACTCCTCCAAAATGCCTATCTGACCACAGAAGAGATACATATGCTCAGCCTTAATTAAAATAGTAAATTCAGTAACTACACTGACAGGTCTGTTTCATTTTCCTAAGTTAGCATATTCTTTTGATTCAAGTTTTGCACTGTAAGGTACATCAGAAAATAGTGATTAACTTATTTTTGTAAGCAAAATAAAAATTATTTTATTAGGACTAGCTGGCAAAATTTAGAATACCTTTCCCTTAATTCATACAATGCAGTTCTAGGGTTCGTTTTGAACCACTTTGTATGCCAAAGACCTTTCACTTCATCTTGCAGATAAATAAAGCGTATCTTTCTAATAATATATAATTGAGTACACAGACTTGACACCGCCCTTCTTCAATAAAGACTTGCAGTTTCATGGGTCTAAGGTCAACAAAAGGCATGGAAAAAAAACCTTTCAAGTGCTCAAAGTATCTTCAAGATATTTGGTTTTTTAGCTATGCCAGATTTCCCTTGTGGGGACTTCTAATGCTGTATAACCAGATCATGATAGTTGATTGAACTGTATTTTCAATTCAATGCAGTACACAAGTATGTACAGCACACTGCTATTCTGCCTCAAACTTCATAAACAAGGCTTATAAATGCAAACAGCTAACTGAAAAACACAAGACAGACAACTTTTATCACTAAGGTATCACTAGCATCTTATGGTTAGGATTTATAAAGTCAGATCTCTACAATAGAGTAAGTAGTACTTCTATTATTACTTTTATTACTTTGAGGAAGACTGTTGCAAACTGCAGGAGGAAACTTTGTTACCAGAGGAAAACAGCAGAACTGAGATATATAAGAAGTGCTTCTTACAGACAAATCCTGTCAGAAAATGTGTCAAATACCTTTAGAGGCTATTTTATTGCTTTATCTTGCCAAAAGTGCAAACAACTGCAGGAGCAGATAACCACATTCCAAACTGATGTATTTTGTTACTCAAGCCTCTACTACTTCATCGGTTCACCAGCTAGAACATCAGCAGTAACAGGGTTTCAGCCTTTTCCTGATGCGCAAAACAACCTAAATTTATATTGCCATTTAAATCAGGTAGACTTGAGCTGAATTACAAACAAATCTGAACTATATATAAACTATATTCCAGTTCACATGCAGTAAAACCATAATATGTAGAATCATGTTCAGTACATATTTGCCCAGTGTGTGCTAGACACACACAGATTTCACCACTGATACCACCACAAATCTTAAGGATAAAATGTTAGCATGGATCTGCACCTGTTACTACTTTCATCCACTTTTCAGATTTATCAGACACAGCATGACATAACACAGATATGGAGCTGAAAGTAACAGAGCTAATGGAGCTAATTCTGTTATCTCTGCAGTAAACTCACACCACCTAAGCATAAGTTTGGGTTTTTTTAAAGGCTGTGATTCTGCCCAGATTAAGCAGTGTCATTTATTTATTTATTTATTTATTATTGTAAGCCTCTGTAATAGAGTTGTGGTTTGGTTCTTTTAAGCTTGTTGCAGAATTAGATTTGTTTCCAGGCAGGGAACACACAGCACAAGATAGATCTGACAGTGAAACAGAATGCAAGTCTGTGGGAAATATGACTTTAACATTAAACACTTTACTTGTAAAACTGCCTTGGGCAGGCTGATACCAAATTTTACTATTGGTCCAATGAAAGAAAGAAGACCTGGTTTTACTATTAGATCTAGAGAGGTGATAGAGTATTTAGAATGGTAGGCAGCTTAGTTTGATGCAGGATATTAAACTCCTGACTGCAGCAATGACTTGGAAAACTGAGAATGAAGGACAGCACTGCGATAAGTAATCTGGAACCTTGGGTTTTCTCCTATGTCTGCTGCAAAGAAGACATGGAAGCTACATTAAGTGACTGAAAAAGAGAATGTTAATAGAAAAGCCAAATAAATGAAAAAGAATTCAAGTAAAACATTGCTTTTGAGTACTAAGTGGAGACAGTTATATCCTATTCTTGAATGAGTATCGGAGCAAATAATGGTGACCGTATCAGAATGCAATCAGTTTGAACATTGAAACGTATGGTTGCATACAAGTATGTACAGCTGTGCTGAATAGTGAAATACACAAACAGATCAGCTTTAATATTGAGCTCTAAAAAAAATCCCAAAGAAATTAAGCTAAGAGTTATCCCGGGCTTTAAGGATACCTGAAATGAACAGACACATTTAAGGTATTCATTGCAATGAGTTCAAGAAACAAGGCTTGACCGAAGTCAACTTCCACTGGCATGGCCACATTCGTGATGTGAACTGACCCATGACTGTTGAGCTTGTTGACAAGTTCAACTCTGCTCTACATTAAAAGATGAGACGGTCCAAGACCCCTCTCAGATTCACCTGCAAAGAAACATGTAGTTGACAGGGATGAGAAAGATACATGAACCTCCCAGATGCTGGTTCTGAAAGACATGGATAGATTTGCACTTGGTAATGAGGACTCCTGCTCCATCAAAATATTAAAACCAAAATCAGTGTGAGAAAGTAAAGCATCACCAGAGAATATCTAGTCTTGAGAGACATAGATAGGGAGCAAGATCTGAAAATTTCTTTCTCCCCTCAATGAAAACACAGAGCTTGAAGCTATCCCAAGCTTTAATAAAACGTCCCAGTTGCCAGCATGACTCAGTATAATATAGTTAAAATTTAAGACCTTTTGCAAACTCTACATGCAAGATCCCTTCCTCCTTCCCCCATGATGAGTTGTAAGATAGGGATCTGTGGAGGTCAGTGGAAAAAAACAAAAACCAAACCACTCAGAACTGAGGGTATGAATGTTACATGCTCTTCCTGAAAAGTTTTAGACATGACCTTATGACATTAGCTAAAACCTGAAGTACACCTTTTCTACAAGAACCCTCACATGCAATTTCACAGCTGTGCTGACAATAGAAATCTGAGACTGGAAACAGTACCAGTGTGACTCCAGAGCATCAGGAATAGTTTGTGTTCTTCATACAGTAACAAATGCAGGACATACCTCTAAATATCCAACTGTTAAAATGGTATCTGCAGAGATCCAATAAGCTACATTTGCAGGAAAAATTAAACACACAGATCTTAAACCATTCAAAGAATGTCTGAAAAGGAAAATGCCCAAGTAATAATTTTAGACAGCTGAAAAGATATGAATACAGAAGCAGAGTTTTTGAAATGGCTGAGTAGCTAGTCAATTAATAATGCAGTTCTCCATTTTATGGATATGTCAAAAATAGCAGTAATATCCAGTATTAGTTGGTATAAAAAAAAATTCTGAGAGAAAGAATTACTGATCTTCTAAAGATGATAAAAAGCTTTTAATGAAGATTATTGTAAAGGGAACAATAAGAGTCCATTTAATAAGAATGCAATGACATTAGGATCAAAAGTAACTAAGACACTCAGGAGAGGAAAAAAAGAACAGAAAGTACCCATAAAAATCAACACTAATCAGTCTCGACAATAATTAAGAGAAAAACATAGACACGTAGACAACACGTAGACAAGTTCCCATGGAACAGCAATGTGCCCTTGTGGCCAGGAAGGCCAATGGTATCCTGGGGTGCATTAAGAAGAGCGTGTCCAGC
>JANHGN010019690.1:0-20429 GCA_024605025.1 Megaceryle maxima | reverse complement strand
CAGGATTCCAGATGGGGTCTCACCAGGGGAGGATGGGGGGGGGGGGGAAATGGCCTCCTTTGACCCACTGGACATACTCTTCTTAATGCACCCCCATGATACGACTGGCCTTCTGGCCATAAGGGCACATTGCTGGCTCATGGTTAACATTGTCTGTCTGAACCATGACATTAAACTGAATTGCTGATTTTGAGAAATCAAAAATTAAAGCAACTCTCCTCAAAAAAGGAGATCCAATACTGCCAATCATTTCACAACCAAGGTTCACTGTATGGGTATAACTGAAAATACCAAAAAATGCAGCACAGCATTACTGCAGAAATGTTTGTGTATTAGCATAAACACAGTGATACCCTCATAAATAAAATGTAATGCAATTTTAATTAATAAGAGTTTGCTTTAAGTTATAAAACAATTGTAGAGTAATATTACAGCTTACATGAAGTACAGAAAATGTTCAGGCTTTCTACAGTTTAATCATCATTAATGGCACAAAGGAAATTATTTACTATCAAATAAGTCGGAATACAGAAAGAAGGTGCTTACAATATCGATTTTGCACATAAAATTAACCTGTATAAGTTAATTTTCAATTAAATGCAAGGTTACATTTTCAATTCTCAAGAAGGCTTGAATAGCATTAAAACTCATTATTATTGAGCCTCAAGGACTGGCCACATAGTTGAGATGTGAAACTTATTTCTAAAGGCTGAAATAAAACACATGACTGCTTTGAGGGGTGACTAGTAAGTGATTAAAGCGTAACTGGCTAAGCTGAATTTGTACCAGCATGAACATAAAACTTTTTCTAAAAAGCCAGGGCTGTAAATTATTTACTGTTGTCTGAAAATTCAACATCAACACATCAATTCACTCCTGTTTTATTCCTCCTTGATAACCCTGGCTAGAATCACTCCATAGCATGCAAGACAGTGGCAACATAAACATGCAATATAGTGAGCAGTTTAACAAGGCTAGGCAACCACCCAAATTATTCACTGCTTTGTAAACCTAAGAAAAGTAGCTTTAACACAAGCACATTCCCATAGCCTAAAAGCTTTAGAGCACCTTGAAAAAGACAGGACAGGCCTTCACCATTAAATCCTTCCTGCATAAGGACAACTTTGTCCAAAAACCCATGTGTGCATCTGCTTGGAGTAGCACCAAACAACCTCCAAGAGTCAAAAATGCCTCACAGTGAAGAAAAATAAAATAAAATAAATTAATAATATTCAATAACAACAGACAGACAACTGACACTGGAAAAAATACACTGCTTTAACATGATTCTGTGATTCTAACAATGAGGAACTGAACCTCTAATGAGAGCCAAAAGAAAGACTCCTCAAAACTACATGCCTCAAAGACCATCTTTCCATTATCTATATTATGGGTATTTTGTCCCTTAGAAGCTTATACAGACTGCCAAAACCAGAAGTACTGGCCAAAATCGAACTATCCCATAGAAGATACTAATTTTATGACCCTGTGAAGATACAAACCTCTCCTTTAGAAATAACATTCAAGCCTAATTTGGATTACCACACCATTAAGATCTTTAATTCTCAGGTTCTAATAAAACAATGATTCCTCCTTACAAAGTGCTGAGAACAAAGCATAAACAGCATAAATAGGTGGGTGTCAAGTGGAAGGGGCCAGTCTCTTTTCAGTGGTACCCTGTGATAGGATGAGAGGTAATGGTTACAAGCTGAGACATAGGAAGTTCCACCTCAACATGAGGAAAAAACTTCTTTCCTGTGAGAGCAACAGAGCACTGGAACAGGCTGCCCAGAGAGGTTGTGGAGTGTCCTTCTCTGGAGACTTTCAAGACCCACTTGGATGCATTCCTTTGTGGCCTGCCCTAGGTGATCCTGCTCTGGCAGGGGGGTTGGATTTTAAGATCTCCATCTTGAAGATGGCCCATCCAACCCCTAACATTCTACGATTCTATAGCCAAATGCTACAAAAACACTAAAACATACTCCCAAGAGCACACATAAATAATGGTTACCAAAGTGGTGATGTTATCAAATTCATTAAGAGACTAAGTAACAAGTCAGGGATGCTGTTTAAGCTTCTTTTACTTCTTAATTAGGCCTGGCCATGATGCGTAACTTGTGTGCAAAGTCATGATCATGATCACCAAATTACCAACAGAACATTCACATACAGTATCGTAGGTGTCCCAACTAGATTTGATACCTCAAACTTTCATACAATGAAGACTTTATTTTTCTGCCTAACATGTTCTGATTTATCCTCATTTCACTTCTCATTAACAAAATAAAAACCACAAAAAACCCACACTAATGATTGTTGCAAAGTGTTGCGGGAGAAAAGATCGATTTGAAGAGAAGAAACAGTTCAGTGTATGAAGCCCACATTTAGAATGAAAAGTAATATTGCTCTCTCTATGTGGGAAACAATTTTAAAATCCTTCAGCAGAAATTTCTTTACATCTTTCATCACATGCTAAAGTACATTTAAAATTCATGAACTCGGCTCACAACGAACATTTTTTTTGGTGCTGCCAGCACTTTTGATAGCATTTCTGGTATTCTCAAGATAGAAACAAGATCAGTTTAAAAATCCAAAAGGCTACTGTCCAAGAGCATCACTAAACAACATCACAAAAGCTGTAATCAGACAATGAAACTTACCGCCAGTGCTTTAGATAACTTTGTCCTATAGTTATTCAAAACAATCGCATCGATGTCCTTAAGTGGCACATACGCAAATCCATCTTTAATAAACACTCTTCTGGCTCTAAACAGATCCACAGCATCTGCAAGTCCAACCTGAGAAAGAAAAACCCCCATTGTGGAATAGCAAAATAATGCACTAACAATGTTTAGAACCTTAAGATTCAAGATGGACCAGTAAAGCTCTAAGTCACTCTCTACCTTTTAACAAAGTTCTATCCAGGCAAACCAGAAAGATTTTGAAATTAAATGTTACTTTTGGATTAGCTGATCATTATTTTGGTGGAAAAATTATTGTTTACTTACAGAAAGTCAGGCAAAATAAGCTACTTTAAAGTTTGTTATCTATGACGATTAGCCCAGTTACATAGCTTTGTAGGACTTCTGTTGGCCTTCTGTTTCACATATCTCAAAATATTTGCTTTATGTAAGATACATATAAAAGGTCTTGGAAACAGACCTGGAACCCAAATAACTGGACTCCAAAGAAGAATAAACAGACTACATTAGATAGTTCTTTCCTCTCACCTTACTTTCTTGCAAAAAGAATTTAAGATTAATACAACCAGATCAACCCTAGTTTCAGCAACAGATGTTTGAGAATATCTCCATCCTGAATGGTCCGTCAGACAGCAAGTTAAGTCATTTGGCTGGGAAATGTCACAACTTAAAACCATTTTTGTGGTGAAAGACAAAGGATGGCAGAAGAGGACAGAAATATTAATAGCAGTTTCAAGTTCCCTTCATTCTCTCAGTCCCTCCCTCTATCCTTATACTTGACATGAAGAAGAGGAACTTCCATTAGTCCCAGTTAATTTAGGTACTTTGATTTACTGTCAGCAATAGCATTATGTAAACTTAAAATCAGTAACTCTAAAGTTTAACTGAAGGATAACGAATGCAAATCTGCAGAACTCAGCAATTTCTACTTACCTTATAGAACATTTGTTCTCTCACTTTAATCATACTGAAGCCAGGGGTTGACGTACACAGCTCATTTGCCAACTCATTTTTCACGTCTTCACTAACCTAAAATTAAAAGCTTGCTTAAAACCGATGAAAACTTTAGAAACTTTTTATTAACATGAGCTAAAAGATTACTTAATCTGTAAATATATCATCACTTTAGTTGACAAGGAAAAAGAATTACTTCTTCAGCAAGTAATCAGTAGTAATGAATTAAGCAGAAACCAGCAAAACACTAGTGGTCAATAGTGTTAAATAACGCTATTGTGTGCACCATTACCAATGGAGAGGCTGCACTCAAGATAGCTTTTAGAGACTACTGAGGAACCAAGACAAGGCTACCACATGCAGTGGATACCCAGACTCCAAATACAAGCTAAAAAAAAACCGCTCGGTGTCCTTCCTCTCCATGGCAAGGGATGTGCATAAGCAGCTAGCTCAGTTTCTTCTCTGAATGGAGCAGAATATCCAGGCTGTCGATGTAGTTAAATGGGAATTTAAACAGAATTTTTTTCCTTCTTAGTTGAAGAACTGAGACAATGAAACAAAATAAAACACTTTTTTTGGAAGTCATAGGAAGGACCCTTGAATTTCAAACTAGGGAAGAGCAGCTCAATAAATGGTCTCTATGGAAGCGATTTGATAGATGCATGTGAAATGGCCAAGGTAGCTATGTCTAAAAGGCTTATAGTTACCCTGTCTGCATCTTGATGTAGTCTGTAGAACTCTCTCAGCTTTAAAAAGTAATAATAAAGCTGCCAGTGAGGCAGAAGAATGTAACTTTGAAGACAGAGAAAATACACAGTAGCATTATATTTCTGCATATTGAAAAAAAGTCCTCCGGGAAAAACAGCCTGTAAGGAAACCATTTTTCTTTAACACAGCTGTATCAAAACAGTTAAATGTGTTTGTCTGTGATATGAGAAGACACTTTCTGTAAAATACTCTAACAATCTTACTCTTCTTAATCTGAAATATTCCTGCTTTTCAAATCTGACACCCTTGAACTATATGCAAGTTTCACACAGTGCTACCAAAACCCTGCTACTCCTACCAAATCCTGTATTTGCGTAAATAAGTATAAACCTGTCACCACATCACCACATCAGCCTGCAAGCTTTCCTTTCACCTAGTATCGACCAAAGTTTTAATTTTAATTCCAGAATAGTGACTTCCATTTTTCAAGTATAAGAGTTTTATGCTTTCTCAGTAGAAATGGCTTAAGAGAGCCCAGTCTAGCACGTCATTCCAAATGCTTGGTGAAACTCTCTTCAAATAAAAACAGTACAACATCTTATATAGCTATAGTGGCTACAATTGCATTATTTCTTCTAGGATATCTCACTATTAAAAAAACCAAAACAACCACAAACCAAATCAAAACATCAAACCAAGCAAAGAGGAGGTTTTTGGGTTTTTTTTACAGAAATAAATTGAAACACTCAAGTGACTTTTGCAGACAGGCTCGCAATATTGGGGGCAGAATGAGAACAGGAAAAGGCAAGGACTTCTTGTGTATTTTTTTTTTTTTTAAAAACAATTAGCTCATTTTCATTAATAGAACCATTTTATTCAGTATTACATTTAATTTCAATTTTTTTAATCGTTTAATATACACAGAAAATAATTATACTGACTCCAAACTTCACAAGCTATCTATGTTCTTCTTTATTAGTAATTGGACAATATCAATCCTGTACAGATGTGAACTCAGAGATTTTAGATGGTTTTGCACGTCACTAGCAAAAAAAAAAATCAATGTTGTTGGGGTAAAAGTGATCCTGGTGAAACCTCCAGAAAAAACAGGTTAATGGTCCAGGACTGAAGATTAGGATAAGATTGTGGACAGTGTTATTGAAAATACAATTTCATCAGAAAGTGTAGTTTTTAAACAAACACAAATATTATTGCAAACCAGTATTTAGTATGTAAATAAATAATACATATAAAGCTGCTAAATAATTTACTTATTACAGTCTCAAAATATCTTATTGGTTAGCAAAGTGTTTGTAGAAGGTTTGCCTCTTTGCCTTTTCACCAAATTCACATTGCCTTCATGTTTTCAGCTAATGGAGAAAGAGGAAGAAGAAAAAAGGATGTCCCTAGAATGAAACCTGGAAGATGACTAGAATGCATTTAAAAATAAAACTTGCTTCTCTAAAGACATTAAAAATAAACTTGCACTAGCATTAAGGATTTCACCATTTCAATATAAAATTGTGTAAAACTGACTGAGGATGTGCAGTGTAATGAAAATAAGCTCCTTACAGCCTAACCTCAGACTCAAGCTTACAGTTAGGTCATGCCTGTACCTCTGTATACAGAGCATCATGAAACATGTATCCCAATTTTTATTGGTTCATGGAAGTTAGGAAAGTTTTTTTCTTCTTTTTATTTTAATACAAACTCTACAGCTTGTATAGTTAGTAATTTAATCTCTAAAATGGCACCTGCAAGAACTCATTCCGGTAATCATTAAAAAATTAGACACAATTAAATACAGCTTTTAGAATTCTAATCAAGATCGGAAAGATAAACAGACTGCTTAACTTTTGACAGTGCTCGGTGATGTTCGCCAGATGAAATACTGTGATGTTCCAAAGATTTAAAAACAAACTAAAATAAAATCCAACAGAATTCTTCTGAGGGTGTCATCTGGTGCTCATTTGACCCTCCATACTGAACTGATTCAACTCATCCCACAGAAAATTCACCAGGTTTGTCTTGCTAGTTTGTTGCCAGCTTAATAAACTGAAAACCACTTATCACCTGGTGGGTCTTTGCTTTGCACAAGCGAAAAACAGTAACACCAGGAAAAGGATCTTCACTTTTAAGTGACAGGTCACACGTAGTAGCTTGAAACAATTCAACACTTCATCGTAAGTTTTTGAGACAGAAAAATTAGAAAAATCAAAGACATAAAAAGGACATGAGAGGAAAGGAGGGAAGCAAGGATTTAAGACAAGTTGCATTATTTCTTGTTTTCTTGCTTTCTATGCGCAGTTTATTAATTGATTTTAATCACAGAATCATCCTGGAAACACAAGACACAAATTTAGATTAAAATATTAATAATTTAATATGTAATGCTTGGCTAAACAAACACTGGCAATGAGGCAGTCCAAAAACTTCAAAATACACTTGATATCCCTACTTTTAATGAAGGGATAAAGATGCATGCACATGATGCTTTTAGTCTCACAGCAAGGAACAAGAACTCAATGCACAAATCCTTTCCTTTTCCAAGGCTCAGCTTCAGGTACTCATGCACATGTCTCTGGTGTTCTTAAAAACTGAACCTTTTAAATCTCGCTTTGAGCCACTAAGCAGCTGGTACTCAAATGGCACAACCACCTTCTTGAAAAGAGATGGCATCAGTCTCTCGATACTGCACTATATTGCAATTTTAGCTGCAGAACAAACAAAACAATCATTTCCTAGTCAATCTTCTCCCACGTATGACGGTACAAACTAAACCAGAACTAGAATACAAAATTATTAACCTAGATACCATTAAATTCAATATAAAGCAGATTTAGTGAGTTGATGAATCCTATCTTGAAAGGGAAAGGGCATCATTCCCAGCTGTCCTACCAGTTAAAAGCATAAGAGCCTTATACAAAACATTCCAGAAGCTCACAAAACTGTTACTCACAACTCTGATGACATTTCTTAGGATGTATTAATTCCATTTTGGCCAGGCAGAAATGAATTGAGCAGAAAATTGTAAACTTACTGTTCAAGTTCGGCATCCCTAAAAATATCAAGGGCTGCACTTGGAATTACTCTGTTCTTATCTATCAGATAAAATGTTGTTTGGGCTTTTTTTAAAGTAAGGAGTGGGCACAGAAAGGACATTTTATGGACCTTCCTCAATGAAGCTGATTCATGGTTACTACAGTAAGAGAAACTCAGTCACACAGGTTCAGTTTCCTGCATTCCTGATAAACATTTTCCTACACTGATGAAAAAGAAAGCTGAATTAAGTAATTACTGTAGATTACTCTAGAAACATTACCAGATACGTATTAGTCACACATGACTGAAGAGCTAACAAAAGATCCTTATGAGAAATAAGACAATAAGTTTTCTTCCATTTACAAATCAGGATGCTAACGTCAGGCACAATTTTACAGAATTTTACATTTGTTAACAAATGTTTCTCTAGATTCAATCACAGGATTAGCAGGGAAGAGTATTTCAATGCTTGCAGACCATTTTATGAAGCTTTCATCCAAAACAGCAGCTAGTAAATTCTACTTGCAGTGTAATTACATCCTGCACAAACTATCCTAGAGGATTTTATGCTGCTGTACTAAGGAACAACATAAATATTTCCAAAGTTACTGCATTCATTTCTAGGTGAAGAATAAATTCATTTTGAAAACGTTCTTAACCTCAACCACTACAAAAGAACTTAATGCCTTGATTATCTAAAGAACTTACTTTCTTCTTGAACGACATATGGATATCATTCTATAAAATATGCTATGGATTTCCCAATTTTCTCTTTCTTTATACCTTAAAAGAAAGTCTAAAATATTTGCAGAAAAAGAGAGGAGACCTGATGACACTATTCTCCTTGTCTATGTTGTTGTTTTGTCCATGAATCCAGAATTACCAATTGCTAAGAACTGAGAATCTACAAGGATCAAGTTAGGGCTTCATATTCTTTCACCATTTACACACCATTAAACAGCAGTCAAGCGTGACCTGGTGAACTACTGAGTGCTAGAGCACATCACACAAGAAGTTTGGAAACCCTTTCCACCTCTTCTATTGTAAGCTGAAGAGTGTGGTATAGAAGATCTCTCTTCTCCACTGTGTTCCAGCTGCCATTTCATATTACTTTAAGAAATCCAGGGTTATAGCAGATCATCTGTCTCAGGATTCAGACTGTATTCCAAATGTTGCCTGGTTGTTTTCCTCCATTAGGAGGAAGAATGTTTTTATTCATCATCTCATTTTTATTGCAGCCTTTTTTTACAATTTTTATTTCAAAGCACGTAACTTTCTCAAAGCAGGAAGAGAATGTACTTCAAACCAGAAAAAGCATGTACAGTATCCAGTACAGAAGGATTCAACCTTGCAGTGGACTCTAAAGGTCCTGTTTAACTCAAACAATGAATCCCAGAAAGTTATTTAGTAAGAATCACAGTGCTCCAGTGCACTAAAGGAAGCAGAAGTAACTGTACAATTTGTGGTTGTTTGACTTCAGTTTCACAAGTCAATTTTAAGCAATAAAAGCTATATTCTAAGGGTCCATTTAGATTTCTGCAGATAATCAGCATCTGTTTCTAATCAAATTGAGATAATCGCCAAATGAAAACTTTTAATTAGCATTTTGCATCATTTGCAAACTGTTGTTCATTATGTTTATGAAGGTGAAAAGGGGCATCTCCAGTAGCTGTATATCCTTCAAATCATATTTATTACTTAATTCCACAATTTTATAGAACTTCACCAACACCATATGTGCAAATAAATACATGCAATTAAATTATTGCAGCAAAAACGCTAGTTTTCACCATGACTAATAGCAGAATCAAATCATGCTTATAGTTCAAGGATCCACAAGGGAAGGGTAAATAGAGATCCCTCCTCATTCACCCACTGGAGCACAAAAAAAAAAAAAAAAAAAAAAAGCAAGCACCTGTTCTCCCCTCCTTCCTCCCTCTTAGATTTGAGAGGTTTACATTCTTCTGTGAATCAAGCTTTATTAAAAGTCTCTGAGAGAATACTGCAATTCATTTTAAGGCTAAAGGTTTTCATCAAACCTCAACCCACCCACCCATCCTCCATAATGTTAATTTACTAGAATACTCAGGTTGCTTTGCAATCAACCCAGCTATTTTGGGTTGCAGTTAGTAAGACTGCTTTGCAGAAGACATTACTTTGCAAGCAGACCCAGCAGTTGGCCCACCAAATCCTTGCACTGCAGTAGAGCGGCCTAAAGAGTACTATGTACAGGTTGGACTGGATTCCCATGCTGCAAATACTTCTGAGGATTTTCTTCCCCAATATATAACTACAGACAGCTACAAGACAGCCATAAACCTAGATATCAAAGGCATTTCTTTTTTCTTATCCTCGACAAAAAAAAAAAATAAATAAATAAAAGAATTCTGTGACAAAGCCACCCCTTGGTTTCACTTAACTCTCTCTTCTGAAACTTGAATGATTAAACTAAGAAATTTTTTATTCCCTTTGCAGTTAAGTACTTTAGGATGAGAGTAACCAGTTAGGTTTAAGTGCTAATGGTATATATGTTACACTGTCTTATTTAACAGACTTTAACATTTAAAAAGCAAATGAACACACACCTACTCCTAAGCCTTTCCACATACAATTTTGTTTGTTACGACTTTACATGTGGACCTAAGCAATGTAATATATATTTTTAGCTTACTTTGACAATAAGGCACTATTTTGCACTTAGATGAGCACCATTTTTGAACTTCGCTGGGAGACAAGCATCATTGTTTTTCAAGCAAATGGACAAACGTAAGATTCAGGTAGCAGAAAACTAACAGAAAATTGAGAACTATTTCCTTCACAAATGCAGATGGCAGCCTACTTGGACACAGTTACTGGTTTAGCTTGGCATAAGTTTCCACATAGTAAAATTAGGCTCTAGACAGTTTCACTTTTAAGCATCCTTCCCCATCCTGCTTGGGAAAGGAAGAAACATTGTTTGATGTCTCTGAAATGCAAAGCCACAAACCAAATCAGAACAACATTTTGGTTTATACACCTGATACCAAAATGTATCATTACCGTCAAAGCCTTGTTGTTCCTAAAATATGAAATTGGTATATTTTTGCTATTCAAAAAAGTTTTGACATTGTTTACATTTTATTCTTACGTGGGAGGAAAGCTGAGAGGGGACACCTTCTGTAGAATATCATTAAAATTTGTATTAAAATTTCAGTCCCATTTTTAGTGGCTAGACATAGTAGTGAGTATTTTCTTTTGCCTGTATCTGTCCTTACTAAGGACACAAAACAGCCCCATTCTCATTAATCCAAATCCGACTTTAGGATCTTCCGTACCCAATAAAGGCAGCCATAAAACACTTTTTGAAAAAGCTATACAAATATTTATACAACTGCCCCACTACCGAGATAAATGCCCTTAAAGAAAGCATAATAGTGATATCAGAAAGTCTGAGTGCTCTGATCATAAAAATGGAAATTAAAGAAGTCTTAATTTCTACTGCTTTAAGCTGCTAAAAAAGCACTTCAACATCAAAGAGCTTCTGTGGAAAAAAAAAATAACTCTAACACTAATGCATTTTGCTCTTTCCTTTTATTTTGTATTTCTTATTCTTTCCTCTCAAATGATGGCATATGCACTACAGAGTGTTAGCTCCCCCAACTGACTATTTCTATTCTGCTGTTCCTTCCCCATTACTACAATCCAAAAGATTTTATTAAAGTGATGTGCTTTATAACAGCATTAAAAATAATTAAGATGGTTAATTTTGCAACTGACTGTTACCAAGAAAAAAAAGGGCATTTAACCTAGAAGTTTTTATAAAAAGTCATCATACCTTTTAAATTTCAAAAGGTTTTTCAGAGGTGAAGAAGTTCTAAGATATTTTAAACAAGATTTTTTTTATGCTATGTGGAGAGGAAACAGCAACACAGAAAGACGTATTCAAGAACAAAATATACTACCCTTTGAAGTTTATTTCTTATGCACACTGAAGAAAGAGAACACAGAAGTGAAGCACTGCAGGGAATCTAAACTCAATTATAAACCATCCTTATATGACAGATAAAGACATGATAATAACTATTAATTTTCATTTCTTGGGGAAGCAGCAAAGAAGAGATATGTCTATTTCAAGGAACGAACAATCTGAAGATAAGATGAAGGGAGGATCACAGAAAATCAGACCAGTCAAGATAACCAGAACATCACTGAAAAATGAATTTAGGATAAAACTTTACATTCTATCCCACTCCATATTCTAGTATATCAAGTTAAGTTCCTGGAAAGGTACAGCAATGAATCAAAGCATCTGAGAGCACTTAGGAAAAAACACAGGTGGCAAGTAACATGTGGATCTGTCAAAAACCAGACTGTGTTCAGCCAATCTCACTGCCTTTATGACAACACAAAAGACCTCAAGGACAGGGAATAAAGCAGGTGTCACATTGTGTCAAAAGCCCTTAAAGTAACTCTCATAAGACACTTTAACAAGCAAATGACCAAATCATTCCACTGTATCTCCCATAAGCTGGGTGCAAAAATAATTAGAAAAGCCATGAACAGAAGAATTTAAGTCAATAATAGAAGGACACATTAAGTCAAGTCTCAAAGTTGATTAATTTTAAACTAAAATCTAATATTTTAGTTATTAACCTGCATATTAAAATAGGATTCAGTTGCATATTTAAATGCCATGAGGCTGGGGTCACTGCAAGGGCTCTAGAGAACGGGATCAGACAAGAGAATCTGGTCTAAAACTGAAGGCTGTATTTCAGCAGACACTTCAAGGTTTTACATCTGAGCCAGTTCTGTACAGAGGAAGAGCTGATTAACCAGGAGTGCTCAGAAACAGCTGTGAGACCTCCTCATCTCTAGCTTAGGATTCACTACATCATGCTACTGAGGGAGTGCAAAATGCAAAGAATACATGAATTTAATCTCCATATCATCTTAGAATTGGTAATGATTCAGATGGAATATTCTCACCAGCTGACACCACATTTAAAAAAGATGTTGCCCCACTAAAAAAAAGGCAGAGAAAACCTACAGAAATAGCAATCCACCACACACAAACAAAGGCTAAAAGAAGAAACAACAAAAAAGCATTAGAGTCATTTTATGCGTAGAAGGCAAATATGAAGAGAAAGAAAATAAAACACACAAAACCCCCACCTTTCTCGATTAGTGGGCAAAACAAGTAGAAATATAACATGTCACTGGAAAGTAGAGTTAGGTTTAACATTAGGAAAAAAAAGTTATAAGGAAAGTAAAGCAGCAGAATGATGACCACCACTGTAAGACATGAACATACAGGTGCCAGGGGCTTTGCAAGCAAAGCTATGAAGTTTTCATGCTCAAGGCAAAAGAAACAACTGTCATCTTCAAAGTGCTATTGAAAGAGTCAAAGGCAAAGAGAAAAGAAACACACAGCATTGTGAAAGCAACAACAGAATGTTTAGGTCCACCATGAACAGAAGTGAGAGCTTTAAACAGTCCCCAGAGAGAGACAAAGTCAGACTGGTTAAGATGAGCAAGTTCCATGGCAAGTCTTCACAAGAACCAAGATGGAAAGAAACCTGAAGTTCACTGGATCTTCCAAATCAACACAAGAGACCTTGGAGCTGCAGATGGTGAAAGGACAAATCTTTCATTTGATGCCTAAGAAAAAGTGGTAGGTCTTGAACAGTTAAAATTATGCAAAGCAAAGCAGGCAAAAGGCTGTAACTCAGAGGTACGGTTTCAAAGGAGATATTTCTGGCAGTGCCAAGAAGTAAATGGTGTTCTAAGGTTACATACAGCTTTGCTACACAACATAAACTAGGACAACACCCAAAAGAAGAAGTGGGAAAGACAAAACTAATTAAAAAACAAATAGCTAGTAGAAAAAAGTATTTTTAATTATCAGGTAAGGGTTGAGACCATAGCAACAGCACTCCCACATGTCAATGAAAAAGAAGGAAAGTTGAAGAACCAAATCCTATTGCCCTCAACACAGAAAGAGAACACAGAAAGGGTAAGTTAAAAGAAAATAATCATAATATCCACAGTCATACACCATGAGAGAAGAGAAGCATGACTGATTAGACTAGAAAACAGTTTCAGTAGAGGAAGAAAAAGCTGTAGCTGGGAAATGCCAAAAGGATGTGAAGTTAGAACAAAGAAAAATCAAGTATTAAAAATGCTACAGGCAGTTAATTTAATGATGAAGTATTGAATACAATATTGGCAGGAAAGCTCACTACTTGAAGGCAGACGGTGTATTGTTACATTTTCTTCAAGATGTAAATTCTGTCAAAAGAAAGATTTTGAAGAGTTTAAGTGCATTATCAGTTCCACTGAGGCAGAATATGGCATGGAAGAATCACCCAGAATTGGAGAGCAATTAGTCATTGCTTTTGCTGAGATATGTACTCAAGAGGTACAAGGGCAAGATGCTCAGATGGGTAAGTTACAGAGGGTTACTTTGTGATAAGGAGAACTACACTGATTTGAGAAACAGAAGAGAATAGCAGATGAGTACGGCAGACCTACTCCAGGAATTAGATGTTGAAAGTACTAGAATAAATGGCAGTTGTCAAAAAAAGAATTAGATATGTGACAGATCCTACATGAACAGTTCCATTCATTGTCATTTTAGGGAACAGAATGGTTGAGCAACAGCCGAGGAAAAAGTCAAATTCATGGAAAGTAAATAGCTACAGAAATTAATATATAGGTTATATTCACAAAGAATGAAAAGAAACAAAATTCAGACTTCTGCTAGTAGAGTTTCCTTCTAAGGAAACATTATTCCAAATACTACTATACAGCTATTGGATGTTAGTTGCCAATCCAGGGGACTCCACTTTCAAGTACTGAGCAAAGCTAAGATACCAGGATGACTAGGTAACTTTTGATCCAATTTCTCCTTTCATGTTATAAAACACAAGTTGGTATTTTTAGAAGTGGAAAAAACAAACAAACAAGTGTAAATAAAACTCTCAAGAGAATACTCTCATCGCTTACACAAAATATTGTAACTGCTGAAAAAAGCAGAATATATTAGAGTTGCCTATTTATATTTCAGAAGCATGCAAAAATCCAGCCTACAGACCAGGAGTTACTGTGCAGTATGACACAGACACAGCCTGAAGGGCAAGAAAAAGATAAGCTGCATACAGAGTGAGGGAAAGAATACATTTACTTTGGTTTTATGTCTTCAGGTTATCAACATCATCATGATTAATTACTACCCCAGTTTTAGAGCCTATAAAACCAAATAAGTGAACAATAGGAAGCTCAACACCTTAATTCAGGGATTTGTAGAACACCAATGACCCAGATACCTTGCATTCTTACTCAAACTTACAGACACTTTGAAAGTTTTTCAATAACAATTTGTGGCAGTTGCCATAAATATTCTGATTACGTCAAGAAGACAACATCAAGTTGATAAACTAGGATTTCTCTCCCACTATGAAGGTCTAAAAGCACTATTATAACAAAAATAAAAGTGTAAGTATGATCATTTCTCAAGGGCTTATGACATGGGTGTGCAAAACCAGCTACAAGAAAAAAAAAAAGGAAAAGCACAAGTGAAAAGGTTAGAGTAAGAACTGAGGGGCAAATGAGCGTATGCACACTTAGCAGGGTTTGTGGAAAACCACAGAGACAACCAATCTCACTGATAAAGTTACATGACAAAATGGAGCCTGGGTAAAATGTCAACTGACTCCAAACAGATCTGGTACCACAATCTAGCAAAAATTAAATGAGGCACTCCTAACTTAAAGGAAAACATTAGATGCCCACAGTTTGTGGAAATAAAAGCAAAACAACTTTCTAGTTAAAGCCCAAGTGTCACTTACCTGTAAAATCATTTACTTTATGTAATTCCTTCAGCTACTGAAGATTTTACTGATATTTTCTTCAATGACTACAACATTTAAAGTATTCACTGTATCTCCCTTTAAATATCTTAAAAATCTGTATTGGTGGCTTTTACTGACAGAAACTGTCAGGCATCAGTGCTGTAATTACTCATTTATAGTAAGATTTTAATGCTTTAATCTCCTAAATTAATGTAAATCTCAACTGCACACCTGTGTTTGCATATTCTCTTTGATGGGCTCTGTCACCTCAAATGTCAGCTTTTACTTCTCTTGAGTGCTGCTTAAGGATTTCCTGTGCTCCCTACGTGACTGACATTGCACATGGACTATTTAATGTGCCTTGAAAGCTGAAAACTGCATGCTATACATAAAAAGCCTCAATATTTATCTGGATGATGTCCCTTAAAAAAGAAAAAAAAGAAGAAAGAAAAAATGTCTTTAAGTACATAAAGTATAGACTAGACTGAAAACATTCTGAAACACCTTCAGAACTATTCCATGATTCTCCAGGCACTTCGATAGAAAACCATTCAACATATCAGAGGAAAATACTCTTAGAGATTAAAAATAAGCAAGCTCTAGAAACAGGGAACAATAATACAGCAGACTCTTCTCATATTGAAAGCTCCATATTAAAGTGTCAGAAAAAGCAATGGTAACATTTCTCTCCTTTCAGAACAAGGAAACATGAAAAGCAGGAAACTCTCATCTGAACGTATTCAAAGGCCTGACAAACACTAAAATAACAAACATATATTGAAACATTGAAACACTAAAATAACAAACATATATGACCATGTGAAAAAGCAGTGAGTGATGGATTTATGTGTGGTGTTTTGGTTTTTTTGACGCAAGACTATTAACCAGTCTTCCACTCTCTTCTCCCTTCTGCAGTTCCCCAAAATTTGGTGGACAACTGACACCAAGTCATCAATGAAGCACTGTATAAAAGTCAAGAAAAGACTATAGACTGAGGTCCAGAAATTAAAGTCTCAAAGATGCATAAAAATAAGCTCTACTGGACAAGAGAACTGCAGAATAGAAAGTTTAGCAAATGATCCTTTAAGTCCAACTCTCTAAGTTGAACAATTAGAAGCTTTTTGCAAGACAGCAGGATTTTAACTACCTGAAGCAAATGTTACTCAAATAGCCATTTTCCTAGGGAACGGGTAACATTGAGAGAAACACACCACAACTAACATATCAGTTAGAAGACACTGCTCTAAGAAAACTACATTTTAAATGACCTAGCAATAGCATTTTATCAAAATATTATTTCCTAAAAGTTATTCTTGTAGAAGTGTCATGTAACACTGCTCCCAGGCCAAGCCCAACCCCTCCCAAGTCAAGCTTAACCACTCCCAGGAAAACACATGGAAGGGACCTCTACCAAATAACGTATCATAAAGTGAGTGTGCATATATATAAAATAATTTCTGTTTGTCCTCAAAGGTTCTAACTACTGTCAAAGGTAAAGTTCAAAAGTTAAATTTCTTCAATGTCTTCCTCTTTACTGGTAAGGACACTGTATTGTGAAATCACCTTTGACACCATGGTTCAACCACAACTTAGTTCAGAGAAAACACAGGCTAAATTGTGAATTGTTTCAGTTCCCAACACAATAATTTTGAGGGGGATGCTATTCGTGAAAGGTATACAAATGACTGTCAAGACAGAAATCATCTTCAAAATTTAATCTGTTTTCATTTTTAAAAAGATACCTAAAAAAAAAGTTTAAAAGCATCTGAACAGCACAAATCTTAATTTATTTTCTAATGCAATGCCAACAGTTTAAAAGCTGTTTAGAAAATAAATTTTAGAAATTAACTCATTAATACACTGATCTCAGATACTACAAAGTACGCCAGTCTGTATTATTTCTGTACTATCTGCAGGCAAAACAACACATCATTAAAACCTCCTTCCCCTCCAAAAACCGAAACAAAACAAACAAAAAAAAAACCCACCAGACACTCCTTTCACTACACAAAACACTTCAACCAAAAAGAAAAAAAATTCACTACAGTCCCAAAAAGCAAAAGCTGAAGCCGGTTATTGTCAGTAATCTTGAATACATCCTCTCAGAAGCTGAGACCACTGAATTTTTCAAATTGAGAAGTAACAGCAGTAAAATTTTAAATAATCCCCATCACTCTCTATTCTTAGGCACAACCTCAGCCCCTTCCATTAGTGACATGACAGCCACTTCATAGCTAACCTAACATACCTAGGCTTAAACAAAAGACCACTGCCATTTATGTAACCTTTTCCCCCCCAAAATTTACAGATAGAAGAATATCAATTGCCAAGGGCTCCAGCAGGGTCCCAATCTCAACAGCGGGTCACAAACATCTACATCACAGTTTAAAATAAAAGTGTAAATAATTTAAAAGGTACAAAAGTTGCAACAAGGGAAACACATACAATCACAAGGCTGACATTTTACATTAGGTACAGTTACAATTAACAGCTCACCACCACCACAACAAGCAAGAATAAGGTCCACCATTCCTGCTCCCTGACTTTTATTCTTCCCCTTTCCTTCTTATCCTCTTCCTTTCTTGACATTTTCTTCAATATCACACATTCTACCTCTTGCCCATGCTGACCTAAATTGGTAGGATAATATATACACTAATATTTCAGAATACTGTAAAATTAAGCACAAACCCCTTGTTCCAGTAGGCTAAGCAACACCAGTCCAGGCATCTTCCACACTTGCAAGAAAACAGATCGGCCAAAGCTATTTCACAGGGTGTCAGGGGTTGGAAGGGACCTTGGAGATCTCCGAGTCCAACCCCCTTGCCACAGCAGGCTCATACAATCTAGCACAGGTCACAAAGGAACGCAGCCAGGCGGGTTTTGAAAATCTCCAGAGTAGGAGACTCCACAACCTCTCTGGGGAGCCCATTCCAGTGCTCTGTGACCCTTAAAGAAGTTCCTCCTCGTGCTAAGGTGGAACCCCTCTTGTGCTCCAGCTTACATCCATTCCCCCTTGTCCTATCTCAGGGCACGAGTGAGAAGGGGCTGTCCCTTTCCTCCTGACACTCAGCCCTCAGATATTTATAAACATTTATCAAATCTCCTCTCAGCCTTCTCTTCTCCAGACTCAAGAGCCCCGGGTGTCTCAGCCTTTCCTCATAAGGCATGTGCTCCAGTCCCTTTATCACCCTTGTAGCCCTCTGTTGGACTCTCTTGAGCAGATCCCTGTCTCTCTCGAACTGGGGAGCCCAGAACTGGATACAATACTCCAGGTGAGGTCTCACCAGTGCAGAGTAGAGGGGGAGCAGAACCTGCCTTGATCTGCTGGACATGCTCTTCTTAATGCACCCCAGGATACCATTGGCCTTCCTGGTCACAAGGGCACATTGATGTTCCATGGGAACTTGTTGTCTACCAGGACTCCCGAGTCCTTCTCCACAGGGCTGCTCTCCAGCAGATCACCTCCCAGTCTGTACTGGTGTACTTTTTTATTCTTCCCCAGATGCAGGACTCTGCACTTATCCTTGTTAAGCCTCATTAGGTTCTGCTCTGCCCAGTTCTCCAGTCTGTCCAAGTCTCACTGGATGGCCACACAGCCTTCAGGTGTATCTGCCAATCCTCCCAGTTTTGTGTTGTCAGCAAACTTGCTGAGAAGACACTCTGTCCCAACATCAATGTCATTGATAAAGATGTTGAACAGAGCTGGACCCACTTGTATTTCCTACAAGTGATTAAAAAGCAACCTACCTGTTAGCAGTTAAAAAAATGTGTCTCAAATATAAACTTCCATCTTTTTTCAGAAAGTCCAGGTCCCAGAGGCTTCTCACAGAAATACTGAAAATGGACTAACTTAATCCAGTGACAGCTTTGTAGAAACATTTCAAAGGAGAACTTACCTAAACTCCAAATTTCCATAATTTATACAGCATGGAGAGAAGCTTATTTTCACAAACATAGTAAAAGTTTTGAGTTACCATAATCCTATGCATGTTCAAACACAAATTCACTACACTGAAGTCATCACCTTTAATCTGAATATTTTGAACAGTTTCTAGACTTTCTTTTGCAAGTAAAGGGCATCTTTATAATCAGGAAAAACTCCCCAGGGCAATTATTTACTTATTTTAATAAATCCTTTCCCATGTATTTTGCTCCATCAGCAACATAAATTTCAGTCACAGGACATAAATTAATTTTCATTTATATTTTTAGTCCCAGAAAGTTCTTGCTCTCTGATTTAAATTCTCTGTAATCATGAGATCAGAACTACCCTCATTTTAAACTCTCCAGAGCTGACTGTCAGATCAAAAATTCAAAAAGTCTGGTATTTTTTTCTTCTAGTTTTTTACAACTTCATTCTTTTCAAAAAGTTGTTAAATAATATCTTGGCACTAAACTCTTCAAAGATCTCAACAGCTGTTTAAGGATTATCCCCGAGTGGGAGTAAAGACTTCTTGATTTATAAAGCAAAAATTCTCAATCCATAATTCATAACATCTCAGGAATTAGTCTGCAAAACCCCTGCAAAAGAATATATAAATACATGTCTCACTTTCTCCTGCATGTAAGCAAACAGAAAAAGGAGAGAAGTGACAGTTACTAAAATCTCAGTGTTGGGTTCACTTTGTTGATGCTGTACATGGAGGCAACTGTGACGAAACCATACATGACAATCCACTTATTCCTCCTCCCCACAAAGTTGACCAGTTCTTTTATTAACTACTGAGAATCGCTTCTTACAGTGGTTCTTAGAATTGTTAACTGGAAACATAGCTTCACCAAACTACACCAAGGTCTGAACTTCAGCAGCTCTGGCCTGTCTCAGATTACAATTCTGGAGGGCAGAATTGCAGTATCTAGAATATGCAAGCCACCTGTCTTCTCTTTAAAGAGAGATTTAACTAACTTTCTTAGGATATCTTAAGCAATTAAAATCCTATAGTAGAATTTCTACCTCTTCTACAAAACAGAAACTGAACTGTAATATCAGAACTTAAGTCCTTTTTCCAAAGGCCATCCCCTTTTCTAACAGGCAGAGGGCAAAATTCAATATCATTCTTGTTTTATACACAATAAGGCATGAAAACATTGTAACTTCTAACAGAGAAGTATGAAGAGGATAGTTGACCTTAATATCCTTTTTTAAAACCTTTTACAAATACAACATTGACAAAAAGAATACTGCTTTGGG
>JANHGN010019689.1:14396-34448 GCA_024605025.1 Megaceryle maxima | reverse complement strand
AAATAAAATAAAATAAAATAAAATAAAATAAAATAAAATGTCTGAAAATCAGCCTGAATATCACTGTAAAAAAATTCAGTGCTCGAGGCATTGCTGAAACTGGGCAGATAAGGTACAGAAGATCCATTCTACTTCGAATTTTGAATGAGCAAAATGATGATCTAAGCACTCGTTAAATACTCACATGATATAAATATAGCAGTCAGATGTATTTTCCAGAGTCCAAAAAAAAAAAAAAAAAAATCCAGAAATATCAATGAAGGCCAACTGGAAATAAAGTAGTTAAGAGACTAATATTAAAAAGGAAAAAAGAGCAGAATGTGTGAAGGAAAAAAGTTACCTGGTTTGAGAACCTTCCATAATTAGCATGTCCAACATGACACAGTGTTGTCTCTTCTTGCCTGTGAAGTATTTATAGACTTTCATAGTTTTTTTTTCAGTTGTGATGAAGAGTTTTTGAATGTTACCACAATCCAAATAGGAGTAACTATTACAATAGCAAAACATTGTTAATCATTCTGTAATTATCTTCCAGCTTGTTAATAGTAACTATGTTAATAATTTAAATGGTTTGCTACATTTCCATGTTTTCTGCATCAGTATTTAAAAATGTTCCCATTGCTCTGGCAAGGTACACTGCTGAGTTTCTCTCATGTTGGTCACTATATGGTTAAATACTAATTTGAAAACCTATCAAAAAATGACTGTGAGTAGGTCAGACACAAGCTTTCACGGAAAGGCAGGAAATATGTTAAGGCAATAGAATGTAAATTTGCTCTAACATTTCAGAAGAGAAGCATATAAATCATTGTGTCATAGCATATTACAAAACTGTCTCAGCTGTAACAGCAGGTTACAAGGCAATATTTACTGCTAATTCTAAGTATTATTATTATGGGTATTCAACTTTGGAATTTTTATTTCCTCAGAACCATTCCCCCAAATGATTTAAGTTACAAATTCCTGGTCTTATAATTTCATCTTACTGCTGTTATTAGGATGTCAGCTCCCATTCTTGGTCATTTCAGTTTACAGATAGTTAGGGGCAAATTAGTCCTCACCTACTACAAGTGTTTTCCCTATTCTGTTGAAAAAGTACACTGAAATAGATTCAGTTTCTACTGTAGTGACATTAGGGATAATGCTTTCATTTTGGTGCCTGCTACATTCTATGCTATATTTTTTATTTCTTAGTGGCGCACTCAGTGAAGTTGCTCTCAAGCTTCATTTACAAAAGAAGATACAGGTCTTAACTTCATGAGACCTCACAGTACACTGCAATAAGCTGTAGACTTAGAAAGCAGCATCCACAAAAGGAAAAGATAGACCTGATAAAGGAGACAAAAAAGTAGAAACTCCAGACCAGAACAGGATACACACTGATCTATTCTGCCAATACTGCAATGAAAGTGAACAAAGGAGAAACGAAAAAAAAACGTTGCCTCGCTTATCACAAAATGATTGAGGCTGGAAGGCACCTCTGGAGATTGTCTAGCCCAACCTCATGCTAAAAGCAGAGTCAACAAAAACAGGTTGCTCAGGATCTTGTCCAGTTGAGTTTTTATTATCTCCTGAGGTACATACTCCACAATCTCACTGAGCAGCTTGTTCCTATATTTGGTCACTCTTATAGTAAAAATGTTTTTTCTTACATTTTTCTTAATGGAATCACCTGTGTTTCAAACCATGTCCATTGACTCTTGTCCTATTGATGTATACCACTGGGAAGAGCTTGACTCTGTCTTCTTTACACCCTCCATTGATGAGATTCCCACCACAGGCATTCTCTTGTCCAAGCTCAATAGTTCCACCTTTCTCAGCATCTCCTTGCTTATCATAGAATCATAGAATGTTTTAGGCTGGAAGGGACCTCTAAAGGTCATCTGGTCCAACCTCCCTACACAAGTAGGGACATCTCTACCTAGGGCAGGTTGTCCCATCAAGCCTGACCTTGAATGACTCCAGGGATGGGACCTACACCACCTCTCTGGGCAGCCCATTCCAGTGGTCTATCAACCTCATATTAAAGTACTTTTTTCTAATATCCAGTCTAAACCTATCCTTTCCCAACTTAAAACCATTGCTCCTTGTCCTATCATTACAAACCCTTTAGAATAGACCTTCCCCCACCTTCATGTAGGTCCTCTTCAGGTACTGTAAAGTCACTATAAGGTCCCCATGGAGCCTTCTCCAGGCTGATCAGCCCCAACTTCCTTAGCCTGTCTTCTTATCAGATGCACCAGTCCCTTAATCATTTTAATTTCCCTTCACTGGACTATCTAAAAAGATCTCATACTCAAATACACATTGTTTATGTATATTACCTATATTTATGAATATAGTACCTATATTAAAAAAATACCTCACACCTCCTTTAGCGGGGGAATGCTCTAGAATGCTAGAATTAGATGTGCTTCCACAACAATAATTCAGTCCATGTGGTATACCTATTATGATTTTTAACCTATTTGGGAAGGGGTGGGGCATGATCCATCATCCATTCATTCTATAAATGGGCAAGCCATATATGCCTGTTTCTTTGTCACTGTTCAGTTTGTGTCTCAAGGCCTTGCTTTAACACTCATAGACAAACTTTGGTCTGAAAAAAACAGAATTTTTTCACTGACTTTTCAATGTAACTTCTCACTAGCTAAGTAGCTGTGCCACAAATGCTCACAGCACCCCTGTGAGGCAAGGTAGCACCTCTACCCCCATTTTATAGACAGCCTCTGGCCTGAATTCTTATAGAACTTTGCATTTAATTGCACTTTAAACGCCCCCACTGACTTTGGTTGCATCTGCCAGTGCTCATCACATTTGAAAATCCAGGCTTCTGGGACTGCAGACTGGCTTGTCCAACACAATTAGCTTAATCATAAAGCACAATGTTTTTATCTAGTGAGATAACAGTTTGGAACAAGACAAATTCCTATTCAGTGGAATCTTTATGGTTACAGCTCCCCCACATAACTATCCTTTCCACACTTCTTCATTTCTTAACTGCTGTTTGAGATATACAGCATGTGGTAATGAAATATGAAATGTATGTATTTTACTAAGCAAATATCTCACTTGAAATGTGAGGTCTTAGGTTTGAAAATAAACATGATTCAGGGTTCAGCTGTTGAAGTGTATTTGCTGCTTCAACAGCCAGGTCCTGGTCTCCTTGCTCAGTCAGCTCTTTTGCACAGTGTTAGCCTGATCTTACACTTTTCCTGTGACAAGTTTCCAGAAGAAAGTGTGAAAAGGCAGATCACTTTCCACCACCCACAGGAAATGAAATGACCCTCCTGTTGTTTGGATGATACATGAGCTGTACCCCTTGCAGAAAGTTAAGCTAGTACAGACTTGTTCTTGTTAAATAAAGCTAAATATTGGAAGCACAGTTAAACTGCAATGTAGGACTGCATAGGCTCCAGCTGAACTTCAAGAATTAATTCTATTTGCTTTAAGCTATTCACCCTTAAGTCTGAGATGCTGGATGATGCCATTACAGGCTTTACCTCTAATTCATAAAAAGGGAAGGGGGGAGGTGAAGCTAAAGTAGCCATAAACTATACTTGCTTCTTCCTAATCTTGAGGCATTTCAGTGTTTTAATGGCCTAATGTAACAGCTCTAGAGAGCAGTTTGCATTATGGTAGCCTTAACCCAGCTGTCCACTATTCAGAGAGTCCCCAGTCTATTGCACTGCCTCTGCCACACTTTGCACACATCCCCGACCCTCACACCCCCCACACCCCCCCCCCGAGCCTCAACTGTGATGTGCAAACTGCAGCTCTCTGATCGTATTTAGCTCCAGCCCGTTCGTCCAGCCCCATCTTCTGAAGAGGACATCAGAGGACAGAAATTCACCCATGAGGCTTGGGACCTGTAGTTCAAGAAGCTGTGTCCTTCCTTGCTGTCACAGATGCAATCCAGACCAAAGTAATGCTTCCAACAAACCTTTGCAGAGATGGGAGGAGAGGAAGGCAAAAGTGGCTTTCGTATTGCTCCATGGATGGCCTGTCTCAGGTAGAATCTCTTTGACTTCCCAGGCATGTGGCAAAAGCCATGCACTCCCTGTGTTGCTTCCCTCAAGTTATGCCTAGTGATGGTATATTAATAGGTTGCCCTTCTGTGTACATTTAACTTCTGAGGCTGGTGACCTGAACACGATATGAACACTGACAGACATTGTCATTGTATCAACCTGGGGGGGGGTGAGGAGAAGGAATTAAATAATCATAACAAAATCAATTGTCAAGAATAATAAGATTTTCCTTTTAGTGTAATAATAGTGTCATTAAAGAAGAAAAAAATAACAATGAATAATCAAGGTTAGAAGTAAATGAGCCTGGAGATTGCAATTCCTTCTTATATAGGAGTGCCCTCTGCAGTCTAGTTCCTGGGGAGTGACGCTGTGCCAGCTCATGCAGTGCTTGTGCCAAAGGAAATCAGGAATTACTTGGTCAAAGCCAGTGCAGTAAATTGGGATGAAGACCCATAATGAACACCTGGAGTACAGCATTTGCAGTACTAATGTGCCATTCCCTAGGCTAAATGCTAACCCCTTGTCTCTGGTGGACAAACTGAAAAACCTGTGCACTCTTTAGAGGCAATTTTTCAGATGTAAATATTGCAGCTAAGTAAGAACTTTTATCACTGCCGCTTAGACATGAGGCATTTTGCTCTGTGTTTTAAAGCTTAGCAGAAACTGTAAAGTATCTTCAGAAATGTTCTTCAAAGGAGACATTGTCTATCTCCTCTCAAGATTTTAAGCTGTAAAGTTGGTCACATGCTGCCATAATATGTTAATGTCATTCCTAGCTGGCAGGTAGGAACTTTATTTTCATCAGTGCCTTACGTAAGTAACCAAAGCATTAAGATGTGACCTCATTTCTAAACACATATATTTCTCTATCAACTGCAAACTGTACAGAACCATCATTTCTGCTTTTATGGTGTTTCACAAAAATGACTACTTAATTAAAAAAAAAAAAAGTGTGTGCAAAAGAATATTTAATTTGGGAGGGGAAAAAAGTCTGAGCCTCTAGAATTTTATACCGTCTCCAATTACTTTTCATGCTTGACTATGTGGCAGGGAATACTTCATTATACCAGGTCACCAACTTTGACATCTCTAACCTCACAATAATAGCCCTTTTTGTAATGTACCAAAATTGAAAATCAGTTTAGTTTATGTTCTCACTAGGTTCATGGCTCCAGTGACTGATATATTGCTGACTTGTATGCCAGCATTACTCCCTGGTGAGGAATATTAAATAGCCACAGCATATATTAGAAGGGGTGAAAAGGTCCAGCTCAAGTCTTCTGTAAAGTTCACATTGGTTAGTGCTTTCAAAACTCAATAAGTTGCATAATGTTTCCCCTTGTCTGTGAAATTGTGGCATGATTCATATCATAGGCATCTTTAAATGATTTGTATTCCACTATTTAAGTATGTATTCCACATAAATAAATACTTCCTGGGTTTGTGTACACAACTTGTGCTAGTCAGTATCATAAAAGAGGCACAATAGTGCCTGACCTTTATTACTGTGGCAAGAAGTTCATACATCTAATGAAAAACCCCAAAACTGCCAACAGGAATGGCGTAATACAAAGCACCTCTGTTTGGAAAAGGCATTCTTAGAAAGTATCAAGATGTGAATGCTATTTCCCTCCATCGAAAACTTCTGGTTTTTCCACTCCCAGTATTCTCTGTTCCTTCTAAAAGGTTCATGGACCGTGTTGTTAAAATTAATATTAGCATGTGGGATACAGCTTTTGCTGTTAGCTGGCTTGCTTCTTGATGCTGCCATTTCCTTAGCTCTATTTGTGAAACAAATTGGGCTACGGCCCTGTCTCTCAGGTGGACTTACTATACCAGTAAACATACCTACCTTCAGTGGTATATTGGTGTTGGATTTTTTTGTAATGTAATGGTGCAAAAGAGAAGATATTTATGGCTTCCTGGAAGCTGAAGGATGATAGCTGTTCAAAAAAAACCCCTGTTCTTTTCCCCACCGTGATACATCTCCAATGTGTGGTTATTTGCAAGAAAACTGAGAATGCTAAGCTGACAAGAATTAAATAAAAGCTGCATCAGACCCAACAACAGAGGTGGGCTCAGTCACCAGTCTTCTAAAAGAAATTATCTGGCCTGTAGCTTTAAACTGTTCCTAAGGTGTCCTTTGGGAATCGCTTACTCTTCCAGCCACATTCTTGGAAGTGCCAAATGAAGTTTTACTAAACTACCATCAGTCAGAGAATTCAGTAGCTATCATGTGCTCCTCTCAGGATTCTGACTTTCTGGAGCAAAGTATGTCCTTAAGACTCCTTGTTGGATGTTTTTGCAATCACAGTCACTGCTGTCACTGTGTGCGCATCTAGCCTGCAACTATAGAATAGGAAAAAGGGTGTAAAGCACAGTGAAGCATAAACATCATCTCTTGTATAAAGAAGCGCAGGACAGAATTGTCTACTATCAGGTTCTTGCAAAACAAGATTCATATTCACTGTCTCAGTATATGTGCATTGGCGATGGATGCTGCTATTATAGCATGGGGGTCTGTGAATTCTCCATGCAGGCTCAAGTGATAGGGCATCACTGCCGCGATGGCACCTGTGGCACAAGCCACCTGCTCCACATTGCACCATTCTGTGCAACAACCAACATCTGAGAGCTGCCTATAGGGAGACTGAAGGACTTACATGGGGTGATTTTGATTTCTGCAGAGCACAAGTGGGGCAGTTCAAAGACAGACTCATACCTGGTGGTGCTCCTACTCCTGCCAGCCAAGCACCAGTCAAGGTCTGTTGCTCTTGCTAGACAAATATGTAAAGAAAGGTCTGTGCTGTGTGGGAGCCGCCAGCTGCCAGGGACATCCAACTGCCTGCAGAGTGAGGAGACAGCTGCAGAAAGGGATAAAGGATAGGACTCTCCTTTCCTCTTCAAGCCCCTCCCCTCCAGTCCCAAATCCTTGCATCTTCCCTAGAATGCATGACAGAGATAGCTTCATCATGCTTTATGTATTGACACACTGTAAGGTTCATGTGTATTTTTCATTGCTAATGTGGGTGTGATTCTTATCATAAGTGAAAACACTATCAGATCACAACCTTTTAATTAGCAGTATGTTGTTATAAGCTTGGTAAAGGAATTACTGAGTGAAATTGTACAAGCTGATTTATATGAGTCAGATGAGCCAGTGATCATGACAGACTGTTGGCTTCAATGTCTATGAATCTGTAGGAGTCCCAACTAAATAAGAGAATAAGATCTTTTTCAGTTCTAATTCCTCTGATATCTTTTGAAAAACACCTACACTTAAAGGATGTACAAGCCACTAACATGCATGTGGGTCTCAACAGTACACAGCAAGCTGCCTGTTATGTAGGCAGACTTTTCAGCTCAAACACCTGAACTGAATCTCCTCTGCGACAGGGTAAATAAGTCCTGAAGTTCTGGAGAACATTCCTCATGCAGTATCCTACACAGATGACCTTATTCACTACAGCTGGACTCAATGGTGCTTCCCTTGCAATCTGATCACCTCACATCTTCTGGGCTGATGGAATGCAGCTCTGGCCTCATGCCTTTCACGGGAAAGTACGTTAACTCTTCCCATGGAAAAAGATGCCTCTTGGTCCAAGTGTCCTGACCCAGTTCTGACTTCACTACACATCTTTCAGAATAATTTAACTGAAAACTATTATTTTCTTAGTCAGCAAGGTGATGATATAGACCTTTTAGCCCTTTTCCTTGCCTCCAAAATCTTACCCCTAATAGACACAAAGAGTAACAGGCTTTCAGAAGAAACAACAGAATGATACATGGGCAGAGCACTTACCTATAAAAGACATTTATACTAGTTCATGATATATGATGACATGGCAGGCAGAAATGTTCAGATAAAAATATAAATAAAAAGTCAAAATCATTATTGCAATTTGAGAACCATCTAGAGAGTGCTTGGACATAAATCACTTTGTGTGAGCAGAAACACAAAGGAAATATTGCTGAAATATTGACTGTCAGACATCTTAAAAGAGGTCAGGTTTTTTTTTTTTAGGTGAACAATACGTAAAGACACAACACTTCTGGGTAACATCTTTTTCCCTGAAGATCACAATATTTTCAGTCAACACTGTGGTTTTTCTGCATGTTAGAATGTATATTTATGAGATAGATAACAGCTCAAATACTCATTACTCTTCATAATTTCACCATTTTATCTGCCTTACTTGACATTCCCAACCACAACATTATGCTAATCTGCCAGTGAAGGAGTTCATCATGATGGAGCCCACTGAGCATTCATGTAAGGATATTTCTGGGGAGGAGATAGGCCTGGAGGAGGGACAGGACTGATTCCCAGAAGCTTTGGGCATTGGAGAACATTAGAAGGAGAGCTAATTGAGAGGTTGCTTATTTAAATTGAGATTGAAAGCCCGATCTAGGTTTGCCACCTGTATGGTGCTGTGTGCATCACCATGGCACTTGCACAGTCAGGCTTAGGAGATATGGTCTGCTGTGCTGACTGCAGAAGCAGTGTCATTCATCAAAAGATGTTACTTTGCAGAGCTTTACGAAGCTCACAGTTGTGTTTTCTTCTGTCAGCCTCAGGCATAACACAGGGTTTTGTAAAGGAACAGCCTAGGTCATTCACTGTGGTGGTCACTCAGGGGCACCCCAGGAAGCTCCATGGAAAGAGAAGGGCAAGCAGGGGTTGGCAAGGTGGGAAGAGGGAAATGTCTGGGTCACTCGTGACATAGGTAAATCAGACCTAAACTGTCCACATTATAGGACAATTAGAAAAGCTATTCCAGTAGCTGTAAGGATACTTTTCTGTGATTGGCACCTTTTACTTCTGCTCCCCCATACTTCAGAGGGAAAGAGAGCAAAGCTATCCCCTATCATCCATCCACATTTCTCTGGCTGTTAGTCCCTGAACAGGCAGGGACCCCAACAGAGCACTTCAGAGGGCTGTCCCTGCACTGAGGCAGAGAGCTGGCTCCCAGCCCAGTTTGGAGAAAAGGATGTGCCCCAGCACCCCTTTTAAGTGCAGGATGGCAAAGTTTCCCCCTGCCTTTCAGCTGTGCCTAATATGCATAGCCCAGCTCTGTGACTGGTTTGCAGAAGATGGGATTTTTGCCTCATGCCTTCCTGTAATGCACTCAGTACCCTGCAGCAGAATGATGCAAGGTCCAAGAAAGGGCAGCCTTCATGCATTTGTTAAAATTAATACTAAAGTACAAAAAAAAAGTCCCTTCTCTAAGGATGTGGGTATTCTTGACATTTCTTTAAAGCAAAATGCAATGCACACTGAACAATGTTCAGAGTCCTGCTGAGGCTTCAGTAACTTAATTATGCTTTATTCTTTTCCTATCCCACCCACATACATGTTTTACCAATTTAAACTTTTTATAGATCCTCCTAAAGGCTTTTTGCTGTGCTTTGCTCTTAGCATCATACTTGTTTTGTTTTCTTGCTTCAGCCTTTGCTCAAGTACAGAGTGCCTTCTTACGTCTCTGTAATACTGTGCAAGATAGTGTCTGTACCTCAATCGGAAGCAGAGCTAAAAGGAGTAAGGAAGAGAAACAAATGGACTTTACCTCATGCCACACCTCCGCCTTCCTCTTCTGTATGAAATACATGACATTGACTTAGAAGCTCTGCTCCTTGCTTGCCAATAAGCTACAAGAAGTAGACATAATAGACAGTAACAGAATTCTACACTAATGAAACCTAGAGCACTTATAACCTAAGTAACTTGTCAGTAAACAAAAATTGTCACAAAGCACTGATTGTACAGTTGGGTCAAGGCATACACTCCTGCAGCTGTAAAGAGGGGGTCTTGCTTACAGATCAAAGCCACATCTCTGTGTTGGACGGAGTCATTAAATACATAGATTAATATATATAATATACATGCATAATTAAAATTACTTTATATAAATGTCATATCAATTTACCTTTCAAATCAGGAATAATAAGAACCATTTTTGAGCCCTATTATTTTTCATCTGCGAGACAACAGCTGATTCCAACGGGTTCTTTATCACTGAGACCCTGTGAAGTGTTCTACAAGAGAAAAGTTCAGATTCATTCTAATACATTCATTCATCTTTGAGAGCTCCTTCCACAGCTAAAATCCTTTCTTGTATTTGAGTAATATATCAAATCTTTCATCAGCTCAAAAGTACATGCCCTAGTAAAGCAGTGCATTTCAGGACTAAGAGCCAAACTTGAAATCTTAGAAAGAAAAAGAAAATGGTGGACTTTCTCACTTGATAATTGCCACCTTCTTATATAAGATTCTTGTCCTGAGTTGAGCTAATTATAAAAGGAATGGCTTTCCTAGCAAAATGGAAATGTTGTCTTAAAGAAAGATGTTTTTCAGATCTAAAATACAAGAGTTGCATTCTATTTTCAAAGAGAAATAATAAAATTATGAGATTTACACGGGGAAAAGCAATGTGCAAATGCATGAAGTTTTTCTATTAAGGAAAGTTATTTCTGGCAGTTGCACCACTTGAGATAAGGGACAATGGAGACATGAGCGAATATCATGGCATCGTTTGGTGTAAGCCTGGAGTTCTGCCTAGCAACATTTCTAAAATGAATCAAAGCTCATCTGGCATACCGCTTAGTCTTTAGCTAATGTATACATTGGGGCTTGGGCTTCCCCTGTGTATTATGATATTACCAGCACACCAATGACTGTTTCGCTTCAGTGTGGCATATAAGGTGAAGAACACTTGTGAAGGTATACTCACTAGGCAGGGTAATGAACATAGGAATTACCCTATGACTCTCACTGAAGCTCTTTATTTTGGTCCTAATAGCACAATAGGAGATCAGAATTTGTTAATAGCTTGGGCACTGTAAATAAAGCCCACTGCACAGATGCGCACCTGAGAGTGTACACAGTATTCTACAAATTCATTTTAGTTAGTTTACTGTGCATTAATGTGAAGAACAAGACAGTAGATTCTGCCAGAGGTGAGTGTTGCGGAAGACGTGAACATCCATTTCTGATGATGTGCAGCATTACAGATCTCTGAACTCCACCTGGAACCACACTGAAATGTAAGGAAGTCAAGCCCCAGAGTTAGTTGTATGATAGTGGGTGGAATACTTTGTTTATATAGAGATCAGCTTGTTTCAGAAAATATCATTCATTTATTCCCTACAAAACAGGAAAGACTTGCTTCAGGCAACTGAAGGAAGCAGCAATTGCCCTTTTTATTCTTTCTTCTCCCTAAAGGGATATAAGGCAATGAGTCAACTTTGATTCTCCCCTCAGTCCCACTGTCAGAGAGGCTGCCAATTATATATTGGGTTCTCAAGGGCAAAAGGCCTTCAAGCAGATATTTGTGATACTTATCCCTGTGGCTAGTGCTAAAAATTAAAGACACATGATGTTCAAACCCAAAACAACATGCATAGCTTTCCAAAGACAACCAGCTGCTTCACTGGGAACTGCCAGAGCAAACAATTAGGAATTCAGCAAAGCTATTCACATGGTCTGCTTTCTCATTGGATGGCTTGGATTCTCTGCCATGAGAGGAGACAACTTTGATATCTCAGAAAGATGATAAATGTGATTATTCATCACCAGCTTTGTTCAGTGGGGGAGGTAAGGTATGTAGCTGTTTTGAAAGAAAAAATAATGGAAGCTTCCTCAGTCAGCAACGCAGTTCATAAAATACACATAATGCTAAACAGAAATTACATTCTAACAGAGAAATTAGTGATAAAGGAAAGTTGTCCAGGACGTTAACCATCACTCTCAAAACTGAGAAGAACTGACTTGTTATGCATTTTTCAAATGGTTTTCTAAATAAAAGTGAGAGGGATGGATGCAAATCAAATTGTCAAATTCAGTCTCCTCCTACTAAGCTTTATGAAGGTCCAGATACCACTTTGCTGAAATGGTTCAATTACCATGAGAAGTCACAGTTTAGTATGCAGAACAACTCCACTGCTGTAGTCAAATTAGCAGTGAGGCAGGCTCCTCAGCTGTGCTCAGGGAAATCACTCTGGGTTTACCTGGGTAAGACTGAGAAGTGAACCTGTTCTGTAAAGTAACCCATTTCTTATGTAAGCATGAAAAGGAACTCCACAACTGACATTACCGAGACTATAGTATTCCTGTGTACAATCTTTTCGGATTCAGATGCACTTGTTTTTACAAGTTTATTTAAATATTTATTCAAATTATATGCCCTGTGCTTCTGCCAGTGCATATAATTTATCAGACTTTGGCTAGGCAATTGATGATTATGGACTAAAGCATGTAAAATTTAAATAATCCTAGCATTTAACAAACACACACTTCTTCACATGTCAATATCTTGGCAGAAATTGCTACAAAATTAGGACAAAATTGGTTGTTCGTCACAGCTCTAAAGACCCATAAAAGTGTTGCCAGAGCAACACGATGCAGGCTGAAAAACTAAGGATTTTTAAAAAGCAGTACTTAACAAGGCTAAGTATAAGTGAACTGTGTATCAACTACATATCAGATGCTCAAATTTGCATAGCTGGGGAGGTAAGGTATATATCTCTTTTGAAAGAAAAAATAATGGAAGCTTCCTCAGCCAGCAAGCCAGCTTCCTCACCTTTGGATGCCAAAATATCGGAACCTGTCTGAACCACATCTAACTCTAGACCTAGACAGTGACCAGATCTCAGGCGGGCATGACTTTCTACACAATTTCTAAACTTCCTATTTCTGTGTGGGTTGAATGCTCTCAGAAAAGTGATCCTTTCTGCAAAGCTGTTAAATGCCCTTTGCTGTTTCACTGAGTGTTGACTTATCACTTGAGAAGTCATACTGAATATTCTACCTCCAGTTTCACAAATTGGTCTAGTTCTTGGAAATTAAAATCCCATCTCATATCTTACCAGAATATTATCACAGGACCCTAAATGCAAATAAACAAGAAGAGTGCACAGCACCAGAGGTTTAGCAAAACCAATTTTAAAAAATATGTCTACCCATTCAAATATTGCTGCATGAAAAATCATCTGAGATGTGAGTATAATGGTACTTGCATTCCTTCAACAGAGATAAAATATGAATCAAGTAAGACAAGAAGGGAAAGAGAGAAAAATTATAAAGGACTACAAAAACCAAGAAGGGAAATTGTATCTGTATCAATCTTGCATTAATCGATAATTTTATAGGTATAGCTAGATGAAAAAAGACAAAAAGATGGCAAGGAGAAAAATATATTAGTGCTCAAGATAGCAACAGATGTTGCTAAGTGGTTGATCTTCACAACTTTTCCTGAAGACCCAGATAATTTTAAGTGATCTCATATGAACTACCCACAAATGAAACTGGCAACTTAACCCTATTCGGTGACTATTTAAACCAGTTTTTTACTGAGGCAGTTCTGATTTCTGATCAGCATAACTTTTATTAACAGAAGGGAAAAAAAAATAAATTAAAACTTGCGTACTGATGACAAGTTCTATGGAAAGTACAGGTTTTACATTACTAAGGGCAGGGGAATTGACAGTTCAGTTGAACTACATAGATATTTGAGAAGCAAAAGCTCTTCACAGAGGTTGGTGAGAAGATACTATTTCTTAAGTTAATATAATTTTCAAGATATTATTTCTTAAGATGACTTTTCTTAAATGGAAGTTTTTTGGTAGTCTTGGAAACTCTGCATAGGACAAAACAGGCCACCTTTTCTTATCTAGAGTAATACCTTCTGAGCAAGGGTAGAAAAATATGTAGTATTTTGCAAGGGATCTCTCCTGAATAGTGCAGAAATAATTGCAGTTGCTGTGTCTGTGAGAAGACAGAGATGATGGTTTCCTGTAAAGCTTTAAAAAGTATTAAATTCACTTTAAGAACAGTTCTGAAAGTTGGACTTTTCCTGTGAGTATATGATATACATGCCTCAAAAACATAAAACTAAAGAACCTAATGAAAATCAAAACCAGAAAACAAAACAAAAAAATAACCCCCCATTCAGTTGGAGGTATACTGTAACTAGGATCTGTTTCTAGAAAATTAAAACCAGCTTTGCACTCTTTCTCTGCATTCATAGGCTGCTGAAGCATGCATTTTTGTAGCCTCTGTGTGAATACCCTGAATTCTGGCAATATGGTAAGAAGCCAATAAGATAAAATGCACCATGAGATCATATTTTGTAAATCAGAACTTTCCCAAAGAGTACCAGTGACATAATAGATCTAGAAATTAGAAAAAAATGTCAGCAGTTTCCATCTTTAAAAGCTCAGTTTCTCTTTATACCTGTTTATCTTCATGCAATGTATGAAATTTCTACAAGAGATAAAACAGCACTGAAGAACTGACTTGGGTAACCAGTTTAGGGACCTGGATGACTAAAACATTAGATCTGAGTGCAAATGTAAGGGATAAAATTCTGCCAGTGTTATACAACTGTAAAACTGGAATAAACCTTCTGAGGCCCCTGGAAATTCTGACATGTTATAAGAATATAGCAGAACTCAAAATCTGTCTGAAATCACTGCAATGCTATCATTCATTTCTAAACTACATGGGAACATATGTCTTTACAGGCACAGGAATGGGAAAATTAAAACCAGAAATTCATTAAAAGAGTAAATTCTCTGACAGAAAAAGGAAATACAAAGATATTAAAACTTGAATGTTCTGGAGTTATGAACTGTAACAACTACCCAGTTTTCTATTTTCTTTAAACCATCCCACACGCCTAAACCTACAAGAAGTTTGTGCTTCTAAATTATCTCTGGATGTAATACTCACACAAAGACACAGGCTGTAAACAATGAAGTATAATTAAATTGGTTTGAAAAATGCCTCTCCAAGTCCCTATGATTAAATTATTTCATCTTTAGTTTGAGGCAGAAAGTTTCCCAGGATTGTAAGTACCTACATTATACATGGATCAAAGTGTTGGCCATGTAAAATGAGAAACAGGCCAGTGCAAAACTGACAGAGTTAATCCGTGGTATACACTTTTCCATCATAGTAAATGCTGTTTCTGTGCAGTAAGCCATCAGTAATCTCAATTCTTTCTCCTGTAATTCGGCCCTGGTTAGATCAATTTGCCCTTTCAGGGTTACAGTACTTTAATTTGTCCTGTACTTTAGACTTCATCTGCAAGCTGCAGTTTAACAGTTTTTACGAAGATGCAACTATGTTAGAAGAAAAATATTGCTATGTGTTCATAGTGGAGTTCTTAAACCGTAGACCTTTAATCCCCTCTTGACTATACACATTAAACTTCATAGTTTCTGTACAGCTTCAGAGAACTGCTATGACATTTAAAGTCATTGTGAATAAACATCCCTTTGTGGCAAATACTTAGTCAAGCTAATGACTTTCCTCTTTCCTCTTTCCCCTTTTCCCTTTCCTTTCCTTTCCTTTTTTTTAATTATTCTTACTGTCACTGCAGAGCTCCAAATACGTGATAAGGAAGTAGCAAAAATAATGATTCCATGGTTTATCTATAGTGTTCTGATAAAGTACACCTGTAATTCCTGTGCAGCTTGTGAAGCAAAAAATACTTCATGTAGCTTTAAATTGAGATATACTACCTGTAGAAGCCTGAGCACAAGCTCATAAAGCTCTCTTTAAAAATTACAGTAGTCTGTGAGAGTCTTCACCTGAATTACCTGTTGTTTTCATAGCTCAGCAATCATTTGGTACAACCATGCATACAAGCTCTGGTTGATTCTTAGGCATACCAACAAGACCTCCGCTTCTGTAGGTGAGAGACTGTCATGCTTAACATGTTAAAAGGTTGCAATTTACATCAATCTTTGCACCATTACAAGTGCTAAGTGTGCTTACTTATGTGTGTGTGTATTACTACAGGACCTGGGGAACAAGAGATAACAGGAGTAATTTCTCAGTGTAAGTAGGCTGTTAGGGTGACATTCACCTGCATGGGTCCTAACTTAGCACATGGAAAGGACTATGTGCAAAACTGGCACTGCAATCTAGATTTCACAGTACTTTTCGTTATTAGTCAGACACTTATTTCTCTCCCTGTTTGTAGAAAACATTGTCACGGTTTCGGGTCAGGGCCATCTACTAGACCTGTAACAGATGCTCCCTGTTAACCCCTCTCCCTTCCCAAAGGGGAAGAGAAAGGGATTAAGGGAGAGAGTCTTTTCTATTAGAAAAGAAAACAAAAACATCTTTAATACAAATAATATGAATAATAATAATAATGATGATGAATACATACAAATATATACAAAACCAATATCAATACCGAATGAGATATATTTGGCTGGAATCCCTCAGTGGTCAGTTTAGGATCACCTGTCCTGTCCTCACTGCAGATGCAGCCTTTTACTTTCTACACCACGCAATGTGGTGCACAAGATTTAGCAGTGACCTTGGTCTGCACACCAATCCTTGGTATTAACTCTAAATATCGAGTATTATCAGTGCTAGAAGCAGATGCTGCCTGAAAACATGTTTTTTGCCTGATTTCCCAACTACACATGTTGCTAACTTCAGAAAGTGGAGTTAGAAGAGACTAAGATAAAAAGTAAAAATCATTGAACAGAAATTGTTCTGTTCTAATGCAAACCAGGACAATTATACACAAAAAAATTGTGTTCTTCAAAGAAAAAAACAAGAATCTTCCTCAATTAGCCATTTCCTCTCAAATCAAAGTTTTGATAAGCTGACAAGCAACACAAATCTATGAACAACATCCTAAAGAAGAAAAGTTGTTTTGGTTTTTTTTTCCACTCTTCGGTGAGCCAGATCCCTTCTAGATAACCTGGGTAGATTCCAGCTTTGCAAGCTAATGAAATATTTCTGACTCGACTATAATCAGACAAAATGAACAAAAGAGAAACCAATTATCATAGCAGTTTTGTTTATAGAATGCCAGCTCCTTCAGTTTTGCAAACTGACACCTTTACAGCCTACTTCTTTGTGATAAAACCCCTTTGGTGTGTTTACAGTGCCAGCTGAATGGCACATTCCCACTACAAAAGCAGCAATGAGTACAGCGTACTTCCCTGCTCCTGCAGCTAACTGCTCACCTAGCCGGTGAGCCTTCTCTGTAGCTTTCCCTTTGGATTTGCAGTTTGATCTTTACTGCAGTCTAAATACTTGCTAAAGTTTGAGAATTTTGTCTTCAAAGTGGCAGAGCTGTTCTTATTTCTCCACTGGTTGTTCAGGAAAAAAAGTATTCTGGGGTAAATAGATTTCCTCTGTCTTTGGGGTCATTTGCTTTAAATATATAGAGCAGTAGACAGGGAACAAATGAAGGAGGCTGAAGAAAACAGTTTGAAATTAATTAAGGCCAAGAGCACAACGAAAAAAACCACAAAAATAAATCAACAAAACAAAGTTACATTAGAGATGTTTTCTTCAGACGGGGCTTCCATTCTGTCCTGCTCCAGCCAGGATTCATTCTTCCAACAGAAGCCAAATAGCCATTGACATGGACTATCTGATCCAGTGGTGTTCTCCCAAGTGAGGTTCCCAGTGCCTTCAGGACAGTTTGCAGAAAAGGCTCAAGCTCCATGAGAATCTGAGCATTTTTTTCAAAGGTCTGAGGTTCCTCACAGACTGGGTAAAGACAGTCTCCCCTCCTGCAATGGCATTGGATTCTGATATTGCCCGGAGAAGGGAAGGATCAAAAGTATTAATCCAGGCTACCTCAGGAAGAAGACTAGACTGAGAAGATACCAGTCCTTCTTAAAATTTTAGATCAGATTGGATATCTTAGAATATTCATCGGACAGTTTTTATTGGATATCTTTATTGAATATTCACAGGACAATTTTTGCAGAAAATACATATTGAAAGTGCTGTCTTTCACTGAACATTGAAGAATATGAGTGTAGGTATTTAAAAACATAACACACAAATGTGAAAACTAGATCAAATTTATAATAAGAAAGAGAAGTAGTGTGGCTTTCTTTGAATCTGGTCAAAGCTGTAGGTTGCTTTACTGTTATCTGACTGGGATCAGCTATTGTTGGCACAGTAATATGTGAAAATCTTGTATCATGCACACTCTCTGTTTTACCAGATAGTACTTTGCACTACTACAAATCACCATTTTCCTTACAACGCCTTTTCTAAACAGTGAGCAATCTAAAAGAGAAGCACAAAGAACTTTGTACCAGCTGAGGAAATAAAGAGGATTAATGCAAATTTTCATTCCCACGTTAAATGTGAGGGTGCAGCAGAGATACTGCTGTTTATTCAATCTGAAACTCTGCTCCAGTCCTGCGTGGCCTCTCTTGGGCAATTCACTGTACAATTTTTTATTTTACAGACATCCATTTAAAGTGTCTTGAGATATTCAGAATTGGAGCAAACAAAACTTTTGACTTGAAAAGGTCAGAAATTAAAATCTGTCAAACAGTGCCATTAACTAACAAAGTTAGAGATACTTTCCCATTCTTTTCTCTCTAATAAATTACTGAAAGATGAGGTAAAAGAGCTATGACAAAGACATATATATAAATTTACTTATAAACAACAACAAAACCCAAAGGCAGGTGTAATCCTTTGGACAAGGGCTCCCTCTGTGCAAAGATATTCCTGTCACAGGACAAGAATGGTGTGCCACAGTGAAAGGTGCCAACAATGAGAGGATGCATATAAAACAAATTAGCCCTCTCCCCTTTCCACCACTAGATTTGTTTAATAACAGCTGTTACCTATCCAGTCTATACAATCTCTTTTCCAAAATCTTTGATGTTCAAAAGACTGGAAAATCTGATAGTGTCTTGGGAAAGAAAATAACAAAAATAATGAGAAAGTAATAAAAAGCACAAACAATTATCATTGCAATTCTTGCTGAGAAAGAAAGTCCTCCAGAACTGGTTAGTTAGAAAATGCCATTATAAACCAGTCATGAATGGATGAAATTTACTATTCATGGTTATGGAAATAACATCTGAAAAAGGGCTTGCTTCATTCAGCAATCTGGAGAACAATGATATATTTTCATTTGTTTTGCTAAGGACAACTAGAAAATGAGAGCATTGAGGCTTCCTCTGCAAGTCTTCAGTATAGACAGGGCAGTTTAGCCCATTAGCCCAAGGGCCTGATTCTCCATTACATCAGCTGAAATACTTGTGCAATGTAGACAATAATGAAATAAATAAATAGGTTGCAATATCTCTGGTTCTACTATATGAGCAAACTGGCCAGATTCACCATATACTAGAAGGCATGTGGTAAGGCACCAAATGTGGAGCAACTTGGCTGCTGTTTGCTGTGCCATGGGTTCCCTGCTGGAGGGGTGGCTCCTGGAGAGCTGCACACCAAGTCCAACCCTCTCGGGGAATGATGTAATTCCTCTCTTTGACACTGATAAAAGGGCTTGAGATTGTGCTTACCCATGACATATGCCCTATAGTAGTTAAATGACAAACAAGAGTCCTCTTCTTTCCCTTTTACCCCAGAGAGAACATTGCAGCATTACACAAACAGGCACTACTCAGGACACATAAGCAGGCTGCAGCGCATCGCATCGCCGCTCGCTCACATCCAGTGTATCAGGGTACCCAGCACTGGGGTTGGACAGTGCTTGGCCAGCTGGGCAGGAAACAAAGTGCAGCTCCTGGAAAACAGAGTGAGGGGGCCAGTCTCCACACTTCTGTTGAAACAAGATTGTAAAATTTAGTTTAGGAACACCAATACACTTTTCCTGTGTGGATCTTGCATGCACATCTATGGCAGCTATCAGAGAGGGCAAAACTTTGCACAGAGTGAACTGCTCTCACTTCTGTAAAATAGGAGTAGCATTTATACCAAATCTGATATGCAAAATGAGAGAGAGAATCTGTATTTTAAATATTAATTTTAAAGCTCTCCCTGTATCAATGTCCCATTCTCCTATACCTCCCGTGCATGTGAATCTACTCAGACAGACACCACAGTTACACATCAGATAATACCCTCAGAGAGTTTGATTGTTGTGTGGGGTTTTTTGTTTTGTTTTTTTTGTTTGGTTGGTTGGTTTTGTTTGGGTTTTTGGTTTTGGTTTTGTTTTCTTTGGTTGGTTTTTTTGGGGGTTTTTTTGTGATTTTTTGGTTTTTTTCTGCC
>JANHGN010019689.1:0-14296 GCA_024605025.1 Megaceryle maxima | reverse complement strand
TAATTATTATTATTCATTATTCAGCACAAACTCTTATTGGCTTCCTTTTCTTCTACAAAATACCTCTTTGTTTTTGTGGGGGACAAATGTAGAAAGGGGGGGAGGCTAATGCATTTTAAATTTTAAGCAAAAGAACCCCTCAAAAGTATAAAATCTTTCAAAGACAAACTTAATGTGGTTTGTGAAACTTGTGATTGCTCTTTATAACTTGTACCACACTCTGCCTCCCTCACCCTCTGACACATAGCAAGAAAACTGGATTCAAAATGAGATTGCACCATGGTGAATTCATTCCTTGAATTGCATCGTACGTTTCAGCAATACACAGCGTGGGAACACGTCGATTAGCTCTCGCTTTGAAGAAATTGGATTTGCAAAGGTCAGCAGTGGCTCGGCCCATTTCTCAGCAGATCTTTGGCTTGCTTTTCATCTTGGGACTAGCAGGGAGGAGGTCAGAAAGGAATGACAAAAAGAATGAGCTTTTTGAAGAAAGCCCAAAGAATCTGACTCTGCTCGCAGCAGTAGAAAGAGGTTTCTTTCGCTCAGAGCTAATAAATAGGTAGATTTTAAACCAAATTTATGGGAATAACTTTCAGGGCTTACTTTACATATTAGACAATTCATTATTTTCATACAAAATAAGAAATGCTTTCCAGTGCAATTTTCAGTCTGGTGAGAGCTGCCTGCAGCTAATCCGCAGAAACAGTCCGCTTGCCCTCCCCCAATCCGTTCCTCTTTTTGTGCAAAAGGGAGCAGCCAGCCTGGAAAAAAGGTGGAAAGAGGCAAAGTGGAAGTGTGAAACCAAGGGAGTTTGTGCTCTGTATTTCTCCTTTGATAAACGTTTCCCAGTTGTTTAGCTTGCCCCTGTGCCAGTGTACTGAGACAGAGGTAACTTTATTACCCTTCTGAGCTGGAAAACTCACAAAATATTTTGGCCAACCTCCACACCTTATTAACACAAACGGGAGTTTCTTCCCACTGCTGGTAGGGCAGGGTGCTGGGAATGTGTGATCTTGGCATTTTGGTGGCTGTCAATGAGGTTCACCTTGGGCCTGTGGTGAAGGATTACTCCTGGAACTTGAACGGGGGTTGTTGTGGGTGCTTACACCGGAAAGCCACAAAAGAGGGAAGGGGAGGGGGGGGAGGGGGGGAAGAAATGAGGGCAGGTTAAAAAGGAATCCAAGAATACCAAGCTTGTGTTCCTTTACCTGTAAATATTAAACATCTCTTGCAGAATTATAGTATATACAGACTGAAATGCATCTCCTAGAAAACTTGGAATAATGGACTTGGATGCTCTGTAACTGTATTTTTTCAGCAAGTCCTTTTCACATGCTTTGATTTCTCTGCTTTTAAAGTCTAATGAAGGCTTGTGGTGTGGGGAGAGAATACAGAGAGTAACTCCAGCTGCTGTCACAGGTCTCTATGACCTGTAAAATTTACTTTCCCCCAGCTCTTCCAACAAGTAATGTTGCAGAATTCTGGCATAAAATATAATTTAGAAAGTATCCAAATCACAGAAGGACAAATCCTGATGCCCTGTAGAGTTCCTGTTAAGTAGACAGTTACCAATACAGGTGAATTTTCCTATCATTAATCAGCAAAAGCTGAATTCCAGCTTTTGCCCTGACTAATTTATCTGACTCAGAGCATTCCCTTCAGTCTGTCTTGGGGACTCCCAGAGGTTTGGCTGTTGTAGAAAGTGCCAGCAGGAATAGTGCAGATCTCAGAAAACCTGCTAAAGAGGAGCATTTACAGCATGTGTAAAAGAGGTGCAGAGCAGAGTGTTTCAGGTGGACAAAGAAGATGAAAAGAGAGTGGCTATCGTCAAAATGACAGATGAGTGATGTTTCTGTGACCTAACAGGAAGTAGTAAACATTGGCTTTAGGCTTTTAGTGGGGAAATGGCTTGTTCACCTACTGCTTCACAAATGCATCAGGCTTCTACCAATATATAATCATCTCCATGAAAGACTGTATCCATGGAGGGCTTGTAACAAATCTGAGAGGGGAATGGTGCCAGCTCCCCCTGAAAGTGTTATGTTACTACGGATCCAGGCATACCCTGGAGTTTCTCATTGCCTCACATACCAGCAGCTTTTTAGCTAAGCCTTCACTTTACAGATGCAGATGTGGAGGCAAGAGGGGATCTGAGTAAGGTTCCCTGGTTAAAGGGATCACTCTTCAGAAATAGCATTTTGGGCTAAACAGGAGATCTCATCTAGAGGTGTGCTTAAGAATCCTTTCTAAGAATACATATTTATTTTAATTCAATTGATTTCCATAAAATTTGGCCTGTAGAAAATGTTATTTGTGGACACACATATCATCTGCAAATTTTAAATCTGCATATATGCAGGTAAACATATGTCTAAAACACAGAGTTAAGGCATAAGGAAGTGTATCTGGATTACATGTGCACAGTCAGTCATGCTCAGCCACCAAATCCCAGAACTAACTTGTTTGCTATTTTTAGCATCTTCTGTTCTCATTTTTAACACATTCTTTTATGTGTGATATTTTTATCAACACTCACTTTAGCTTCCTTCAGTTGAGAACGGTGTCCTTACTGCACCTTTCATATATGAATAAGCTTTGTAACTGAAAACACTAAGCTCTGTCTTTTTTTTAAAAAAAAAAAAAACAACAAAAAACCAAACCAAACCAACAAACAAAAATCAGAAAGTTAAACAACTATAGTTAAGGCTACCTTGCTGAGCTGCAATAAATAATAATAATAAAAAAAAATTGGTCTGAACACATTTAAAAAAAAAAAAAAAAGGCACATAAATTACAACTGCTGACCATGTAGTTATTCTTTTTATGAGGTGTTTCCCTATGCCTGTATATGATTTCCACAGATAAATTCCCTGATGGTCTGAAAACTACACACATGAAACTGATGTTTTTTTCTTAGTAAATTGTCCATGGAATCTGTATTTCACCTCAGATGTAAAAAGTTTGTTAGGGAAAGAAAGCATCCCAGAGTCCAGGTGAAAACCTATACCAGGCACTATCTAAGCTAAAAAAACCCCACATCTGCCAGCTGAACTGCACAGCTATTTTTAAAATTCTTTTCTACTTAATTATTTTCCATAATTTATTAAAATCCAATACAACATAGCATACTATAATGGTGCCTGCAGTAACAACCATTTTGTCCAGAGCAGAACATAGTAATTCTCTTTCATTGACATTTTTGGCATGTTAAATTTTGTTTCCTTTAAAATTCTTTTGGAGAGGGAATAGCAACCTAGCTATGAAACAGTCTGCCTCTGAGCATGGAAACCCTTGGCTCTGGAAGAGCTTTTTGATGGGATTTCCTCGAACCATTCAACATGGAAGCTTGGAAACTGCTCCAGGTCTGCTTACCAGGGTCTTCTCACCAGGGAAAATCACCAGAACCAGAATCAGATGGTCCATATGGTACACTCAGCTGTAAATCTGGAAAAACATTAAAAATATGAAATTTAAAAAAAATTTCCCCAGAATGCCCATGAAAATGAAAATCCACGTTCATTGTGACCTCTGTAGAAATGAGGCAACTCTAAACTAAAATGGATGGTTGCATGCTAACAGTCATCTGCTGCTCCTACTATAAAAGTACAGCTGTGTCCTGAAGAAACTGGTGACTTCAGCAGAGACTGGGTGAAGAATGTGCTCCTAAAAGATTCCTCCTCCTAGAAAAAAAATGCTTAATTTGGCAAACTGTTTGGTGTCCATCAGAATGTGACAGATGGGGGACGCTTTTAGGAACATTTCACTGAACTGGTGTAGCTGAGTGTAGTCCCCAAAAGAACAGTTGCTTTCATTCCCATAGTTTACTTTCATCAGTCTTTTTCAAAACCTTCCCTAATTAAGCTTAATTGCCATGCTGTCACACAATACTGCAACATTCTGTCCACTTATGGACCACCCATAAAATATTTCATAGCATTAATCCTGGAAAGTGGTAGATTTCTTGTTTTGTTTTCTAATGTTCATAAGTGTCTATGATGCATAGTGATGGCTTTCTGGAACTGATACTTGACTCTGATTATCACAAAAATGATTCTTAGTTTATCTCAGAAAATTAGAAAAGTCAGAAGGGTATTTGCATTTTGAGAAAAACAAGCATTTTTGATGATTTAGAATCTAATTTGGTGAAGAACTCAGACATGGAGATTCCCAGCTCTTTGTAATATTAAACTCCTTTATGGGCCAGACCATAATTAGTTGGACACCCTCAGCTTTGGTGAGTTAGCTAGGTTCATCACTTTAGTCTCAGTGACTTAGACTCACAATAAGCAGTGATCTGATGATGTAATGAAACCCATGAAAACTATCTTTAAAGCTGGACAAAGGGTCTAGTCTGGAGAACGTTTCTAAAGTGTTTGTAGGAACTGATGCATAACATAGTATTTAGAAACAGTAAACCAGAACAAAAGCAACACAGAATCAAGGGGAAGTCAATGGAAATATTCTTGTAATTCATCTGATTATTCATCTTTAAAACTACATTCATTTGAGTGCAGTAGCATTCAGACCTTTGAAATCCCCTGAATTTCTAGGATGTGCAAGCAAAACCAGCAAGTACCAGGTACCTCAGAAGAAAACTGCTAGTTTAACTAGTGTTAGATAGTAAAGAACTCTTGTAACAATCAGATAGCATTGTATTTTATAGCACAGAGAAATAACGAGGGAATTCCAGCCCCAGTCACTTTGGTGACAGTCAAAGTTAATACAACATGGCTAAAAATTTAATTTACCTTTTACACTGGCTACTCTTTCCTATGGTTTCTGTGCACTGTGGGACAATGCCAACATTTTTGTCACTGCTAGAAATATTTTCCTTAGTCTAGAAATGACAAAGAGGAAGAGGAAAGAAAGAACAAAATTTAGGTCCAACTTAGTATTTCTAAAGTATTAATAAGTGATTAAATTATATCTAGTCCTTCCCAAAGCTTTCAAGCTTTGTGGGATGTATATGTTGGAAAAATGAAAGGAGAACTATTAAGAACTCTCTAACCAGCAAGGACAAGTTGCACTGTAACTTATTAGCAAAATTAATCCAAACTACACAGTACTAGAGAGATGCACATTCTTTGAAAACCAGTAGGGCTTTTATGTCATGCATGTAAGACAAAAGTAAAATAGAGGACTGGAGATACACTATTATTTGTGAGCCCAGAGGCACATTTTGATGATGATTTAATATTTTAATATCAGGGAAAAAATCATTCTTTTCAGTCACACCTTCATGAACTTCAAAACTGAGGAAAAAAAAAAAAAAGCCTAGCTTACTTCTAGCTTAAAGGATTTAAATAAAATGCAAACATATGTTTTTTATTTTGTTTAATAAAAGCTAGAAATTTTCAAATGGTACAAAATTGCCTCAAAAAAATTCTTTCTTAAAAGTCACACACACAAAACCCTATTCTTATCTATGTTGATACTATCATTGTCCCTTATTTACCACCCAGCCCGAGCATTCTTTCTGGGTGGGAACAGGGTAAGGCAAACACTTATGGGCAAACTGAAATGACAAGCAAGCAAGAAAAACGGAGTAAAGAAAAATAAAAGTGTGTACTTGCTCTGCCAACTATGCTGCAGGATAATGAGGATACCCTAACTGCATTGAAATACTTCTAGAACTGTAATTGGTCATTATAGAGAAAATCTGACATATATTATTAAAGAGAACCCCCCAGATCAGAAATGATGGAATAAATTAATATGTTGCAATCCTACTGACACCACCAGCATCATTCCCAGGGAGAAACTGATGTCATCTTTTGTTTTGTCAATCAGGATTAATTCTCTCAATTTTGAATTCCCTTTCAAATGTTAACATGTCTAGAGGGCATAAATGTGGCATATACGTGGAGACTACAGTACAAGTGAGTCAAGGTTTGTTGGCTACAGGGCTTCTGCACTTTGGCTCCTGAGTGTCTGTATTGCAGCCTAATCCAAGTGGTATAGGCAGTAGGGTTAGGGTATGTATGTTGTGGAATATGGCAATCTGGCATGGCCTTGTCACTATTTACTCAGAGGATGTGTGATGCCACCTCTCTGTGATTGTTTCAATGCATCTTTTCTTTCTTTTTCTTTTTTTTTTTTTTTTTTTTTTTGCTTGCTTGCTTGCTTTTACAAAGAAACAAAACATCCAATCTAAAAATACCAACTACTCAAAGACATACAGTCCCTTAGGGAAATGAGGTTACAACATAATTGTGTTGTACTAATGTTTGCATGTCATCTGTTTGCTCTTTCCCCTCAGTTTTAACTCTATTTTACAGAAGGGGAGAGGTCTCAACGAGTGTCAAGTTCTTACAAGTCCTGTGCAAAATGGGGACAGCCCATGATCACATACACAGCAGAGCTACCCTGGCCACATGTACGGTCTTTCCTGTCAGGCACTGGAGGCACAAAGGACAGGGAGGACTGGTGGTAGTGGAGAGCTGGAAAGCAGATAATGAGGCTGAAGAGACAGAAATTTGCAGGAAATGAGGCCTCTTTAGCTTGGCTGCCTGTGGGTCAACTTGTTAACAGATTTATACCATTTTTCCCCCTCAGTTCTTGAATTCTGTTGCAAATTCTTTTTTTTGCTAATGATGCTTTCCAGGAAAAGACTGCACTGCTCGCTTCAAAACTCCCAACAGTATCATTTATATGCTGAACAAGGAGGCACTGCAAACAAGCTTTTTCTTACGTTTTCTTTAACCATGTTGATGTCCAGCTTCTCATCTATCAGCACCCCCAAGTCCTCTTCTGCAGGGCTGCTCTCTATTTCCTCTTCCCCAAGCTTGTATCGATAGTGGGGATTGTCCCGGCCCAGGTGCAGGACCCTGAACTTGCTCTTGTTTCATTAGAGACCAGCTGAGCCTGCAGACCTCTGAGTCTATTTTCTCATACCTGCTGGTCTCATGGATTTTAGTGGAAGAATGTGTGTGGTTTGGAAGGTTGGTACCTACCTGTGTCTAGTACATACTTATATTTAATTCTGATATGCAGCTACCCTGATGGGTATAATCCTGTCCTACAGAAAGCCATGTTAAGTGCTGTGTTCCTGTAGACTCAGTTCAAATGTGGTAAATCAAATTAATATTCTGTAGGTTTCACTACTCCTGAGAGTAAAAGAAATCCAGTGACACCAACAAATCATGATTAAAAATACAGGAAGATTCATCGGGGACTGTTTGCATCTTTCCTACATTGTTTTGATTAATATTTAATTCTAGTACAAAAAGAAACAAGAATACAGTTAAGGCTGAAAAAAGCATTTGTTCTAATGAAAGTATTTTGCTTGCTAACAGTAGTATCACTCAGTGAATAACAAAATAACCATGAACCCCATTGGTTTAATGAAACTCCACAGCTATCTTTGTCTTGATGAAAAATGTTAGTTAAGTTTGCATTGTTGATGTCCATATCACTGCAATTCAAATATATACAAAATCAAGGAATCTAGTCCAGACAAAGAGAAACACCTTTCCACCTGGGAAGAAATAACTAAGGCTATCAACTTACCTAGTAGGTGTGTGGGTTGAGAGGGGTGGTTTGAATACATCAGTGCAGTCAGCCCATCGGGAGGGAGCATGGCTTCTGTGGAGCTAGCTTCCCACCTTTCTCCAGCAGAGGAGACTTGTTGGAAGCCCACAGCCCACCTCTGCCTTCTGCTACTTATAGCATCTAAGAAAGGGAAAAAAGGAATTAAGTGAATCCATTAGCTATCAATGCTTCTCACTACATCTTTAAATTAATGATTTGGCTGTGATGCAAACCATTAATTTAGAGTAATAATGTCTCAGTCACTGATATCCTGCATCACCTTCATAAAACTTTACTTTTAAAAAAACTAAAACCATATCAAAACTAAAATTTGGGTTAGCTGTGCTAGCAGAGAGACAATTTCTGCCATTGCTTGCACTCACATAACCAGGCAGAGTTACACTGACTGGAGGCAAATTCTGGTTGATACATATTTTCTGACACAACTGCAAGTTTCTTTGCTTTCTCTGTGTTTTATAAAAGACTGAGAACAATAAATCCTTTCTATCTTCTAGTAAGGAAAAAAAACTTGATGCGATGCTGTAGCTTGGGAAAATATAAACTTTGAGGACCTACTTCTGATGCCATTTCAGAATTGCTGTAATGGTTTGCCTGCTATCCTCATAATAGTTTGTGTCACCATCCAGGAAAAATATACTGCAGCAGTGTACTTACTCATGATGAAAATTCCATGAGTAACACTCAGTTGTATTGGAACCAGCTTATACATATATGCACATATAGTTAGAATTATAATTTTGTAAAACAAAACCATAAAAAACCCCAGTAACTCTGCCTTGAGTCTCATAAGCGTAGCAATGCCACCAATCTAGAAGTGTATAACTTTGCATATTTAAATGTATGTTTATAAATATTCATCTGAATAATTTTATCTGCCTCAAGATGTAGAAAATTATCCAAACAGAAGTTCTTTGGACTTTAGGTAGACTTCAGCAATTAAAAAAAAGCTCAGAATCCAAACCAACATCACAATACCAACAATAACAAAAATATTTATTCCTTCTGCTGGAGCCATTACCCAACTTCCCAGCACTAATCCTGAACTCTGCTTCTTGCTAGCACTGTGCTGTAAGTACGACAAAGGGCAGACAAGAGCACCAGACGATATAAACTGAAACGCTAGCTTGAGCGTAACCAGAGAACTGAGTTCTGCCAGACCCCGTCGAGCCTGAACTCTCACAGCTTTTACCGGCAGGTCATTAGAGAAAGCTCAGCTGTGGTTACTGCTCAGACAGGCAGAGCCAAGGGCATCACTGGATGGGAGCCAGGGTGCCCAGCACCATGCACCCTGGAGATATGGTGCCTCGTCAGTCTAGGAGGGGAAAATAACATGCAATAATTGTGCTGCACGACTTCATTTAGATGAAGGCCTAAAACTTAGAGAAACAGTAGGCTCTGTTTTGGGAAGTGACAGACCATCTGGACCTGTGAAGCACTGTGGAAACAGTTCTGTTGCTTTTATTTACACTAAGGAGGCCTGGTCCCCCAAGCAGACCCAAACACTTATATGATCTCTGTATAAATAAGATTATAAAGCTACAAATGTACTTTAACCATAAAGAGATAATGCCAACCATGAAACCTGAGGGGCTTTTTCTTGTCTCCTGCACATATGAAAGATGGCATTAAAAGAGCTTAGTTTAAACCACTTGCAATTTCCTTTATACAATAAAATATTTTCTTTACTTGGAATTTTCCTACTTATGGTGTGTATTTGGACTCAGTATAACATAATACTTCCCTCAGTATCCCTGCTTTTCATGATGCCAGCAGTATTTGAGCCATTCATCAGATGTGACAATTGAAACAGCTAGGAGTTAATGGGAGCATGAACAGTTTGACAAACACAGTCTATTTGACAAGGCTGAGGTCAGGACTAAAAGAGCTGCTCTTGGTTAAATAAACAGAAAAGCAACAAAGTAAAAGCAAAATCTTTGCGGCCATTTATCAACTTTAAAAGCCTTTTTGTTATAAGAAACATAAAGTGAAGCTGCACACAGAGATGGGGATTAAATGGGATTGGAAGAATTTGGTTAGCTTCTTTTTTAGGTGAAATTAGAAAGCTCATTTAAAACTGAAGCATTATGTTCATAAAACTGAAATGTAGCTACGTAATACCTAAACCTCCACTTTAGAGCTATCTGCTTCTGAACTGGACTGTTTTAAAGAACCTGTCCCTTTCCACGATAACTGATTCAGGTGGCATTGAAAGGAGAACAACATTAACAGAGATCACTTTCCTGGCACCTGCAAAGCAAGAGAGCACTGTGTAGGCATGTTCAGGACCACAGCTGAGACTCCATCCATACATTGCTGCTTCAATAACAAATTTACCTGATACTAATCTGTGTAGGGAACCTTGCAGAGTCCCTGCAAAATATCAGAAGTTTTTTCATTTAGACACAGTATTGCATGTAGGAAATTCACGGATGTCAAATGACTCCTGGACACTAATTAGTGTACCCACTAAATTCCTTCCTTTACTTGGTTCATAGACCAAGCTCTGTGAAGAGTCTAAGAAAGATAGAAACCCTGAATCCATTCCTGTGCTCTCCGAGTGGCTTGCAGAGCATGCAGCACACATATAAAAGTAAAGGATAATTTCTCTACCTTTTTCTTTTAAGTTCACATAGACATGCAAAATCAAATCCTCACTATCCTGAGTTTGGTCTTGGGTCCTGCATACCAAAGGCAGTCTCCAGGCGTTATAGTGTTGACTTTGATAGGAACAAGACTGACTTTCCTGTGACTCAGCTTTCCTGCTATTTAAATTTGAGAGTGACAATATCTCATAACTAGATAAGACAATATAGATTTAGGAACTCATAAATTCTTGGATATTAGAATTGTGCAGAGTACTTTTAATCATGTGCCTACCATCACCTTATGTAAGTGTTTATATCACTGTCCAGAAACCACCAGTACCGTTAGGGAATTTCCATCAGAGGTCAGTAATCTGGCAAAACTCAGTAAGATTTTGCAATCCTAATGTTTCAGGAAAGATGTTTATGGCTTTTCAAATAGACATTTTTCCAGATGAAAAATCCCTTTTCTTTTGAGACTTCTTGATCCTTTCTATTGCTTTCATGCTTTTACAGCTATTGACCTCTTAGTGACAAGAAAGAAAAAAGTTTTATGCTGTGGCACAAAGACAGAAAAATAACTAAGAATAGTTATAAACTTACAGATTAATTTACTAGTTTCTCTAGTAACTTTTCATTTTTTCTTTCATAATTAATTTTTGTACAACTAACTAATATATTTTAGAACTCCTATTGCTGCTGGAAAATCATGAAATACTTCTTTTCCTGGAAGTGATTGATTATAGTCTGAACAAATGAAGTAATTTTTCCTCTTCTCTTCTTGTTATCCTTTGAGCAAAACACCCATTACAGGAGCACTGTGCAGCCATTTGGAGCTAGGAAATGTATACCATTTAGCATGTCAAACACAGTTTAACCGCTGCCTTAACTCTGCCTCTTTTCCAAACATCCTTTTCAAGACTACACTAATATAACCTAATTTTGACAGAGCATTCTGGACTCTGGGTAGCTCTGACTCTTGGGCTTTTTTCCATCTGGAAAAGGCTTTTCATCTGCTTAATCCCACTGCTTTCTGGTTAGTTTTGTTTAGTTGTTTTGTAATATACAGTCTAAAGCCATCATAAAATAATTTATAGCACTCATTTGGACTTCTTTTTGGAACTTTCTACTTGGAAAAAAAAAATAGCTAAAGCGCTTAATTCTAGTTTTACTTTTTTTTTTTTGTTTTTACAGCATCCTCCTGGAAGAGCTGGCAGCCCATGGCTTGGACAGGTGCACCATTTGCTCAGTTAAAAACTGGCTGGACAACCAGACACAGAGAGTGGTTGTGAATGGTACACATCCAGTTGGTATCTGGTGACCAGTGGTGTCCCCCAGAGATCAGTACTGGGCCCAGTTCTATTCAACATCTTTATTGATGACCTGGACAAGGGATTGAGTGTACTGTTAGTAAATTTGCAGATGACACTAAGTTGCGGGCGAGTGTCAATATGCTGGAGGGTAGGGAGATGCTCCAGAGGGACCTGGACAGTCTGAGTCAATGGTCTGAGGCAAATAATATGAGATTTAACAAGACCAAGTGCAGAGTCCTGCACTTTGGCCACAATAACCCCATGCAGCGCTACAGACTGGGGGATGAGTGGCTGGAGAGAGGCCTGGCAGAGAGGCACCTGGGAGTACTGGCTGATTACCGGCTGAACATGAGTCAGCAGTGTGCCCGGGTGGCACGGAAGGCCAATGGCATCTTGGCTTGTATCAAGAATAGTATGGCCAGCAGGACTAGGGACCCTGCATTCGGCACTGTTGAGGCCTCACCTCGAGTACTGTGTGCAGTTCTGGGCCCCTCACTTCCAGAAGGATACTGAGGCACTGGGGCAGGTCCAGTGGAGAGGGATGAGGCTGGTGAAGGGACCGGAAGGAAAGTCTTAGGAGGAGAGGCTGAGGGAGCTGGGGTTGATCAGCTTGGAGGAGACTCAGGGGGGACCTCATCACTCTCTACAACCACCTGAAGAGAAGTTGTCAGGTGGGGGTAGGGCTCTTCTCCCAGGCACCTAGTGACAGGATGAGAGGACAGGGCCTGAAGCTGTGCCAGGGGAGGTTTAAGTTGGATCTTAGGAAGCACTTCCTCACAGAAAGGGTGATAGAACACTGGAATGGACTGCCCAGGGAAGTATTGGTGTTGCCATCCCTGGAGGTGTTTAAGAAAAGACTGGATGTGACACTTAGTGACATGGTCTAGAGACACCTTATTGTGGCCTTTCAGTACTTAAAGGGGCCTGTCAGAAAGATGGAGAGAGACTTTTTAGCAGGGCCTGTTGTGATAAAACAAGGGGTGACGCTTTTAAACAAAAAGAGGGAGATTTAGACTAGAGAGAAGGAAGACATTTTTTACACTGGGGGGTGTGAGACCCTGGCCCAGGTTGCCCAGAAAGGTGGTAGATGCCCCATATCTGGAACTATTCTAAGTGAAGTTGGTCAGGGTTCTGAGCAACTTGCTCTAGTTGCAGATGTCCCTGCTCCCTGGAAGGGGGTTAGACTAGATGACCTTGAAGGGTCCCTTCCAACCCAAACCATTCTGTGATTCTGTAATACTCAAAATACTGTCATGGATATCTGAATATTTTACCCTCCTTTCCAATGTCAACAACACAAATGTCTTTTCCAATGCACACAATAGTTACTTTGACACATATACATTCTATTTGTGATTTTTTTCTGTGTTCAAAAATATATATAAATACATTTAAACTGTTCAGTATCACAAACATGTAATGATCATAGAATTATAGAATGGTTTGGGTTGAAGGGACCTTAAAGATCATCTAGTTCCGACACCCTCACCATGGGCAGGGACACCTCCCACTAGACCAGGTTGCTCACAACCCCATCCAACTTGGCCTTGATTATATCTAAGCTTCAATAAAGCAGTATCCTGGAACAGAGCACAAGAGGATTAATTATAATTTGTAGTCACATAATAGTGGGGTCTGGATTCAAAGATTCAGGAGATCCTTTACAGTCTCATTTATTTATTTATTTATGTATTTATTTTTACAACTTCTGTGAGCAGCAGCATGCTAAACTGCTTAAGGAAATCAACTCTATTGATGCTTTTACCCTACTTTCTTAACCAAATTATGTCATTTCTGAGACATTTTCACTGCAACAGTGGTAAAAGTCTCTTTAAAGTTCTCTTTAGTATAATCCTGGGGAGATGAAGGGTTAGCATCAAGATTTGACTTTCACTTTGCAATATTATTGCAATCCAACAATAACAACTAAGCCATTATTATTGTTGGTTTTATCATAATTATCTGGATAAAAGTTCATGCACTGATAGCCTATCAAAATCCTTCCCAGCATTCACCCTCATACCTTCTTCACAGCTGATCTCCAAGATCCCTGAGTAAAAATCAGCATGCAAGAGGCACAAGGAGTAAAAAAGCCAGGATGGAGCAGTTTAGAAGACTCTTGCTTTGGCTTACCCCAGGGTAGGACTGTCAGGTCCTAATGACCAGGCTTTAACCAGTTCCCAAATCAAGAACTAAGAAAAGATATGTAATACAAAAAACTAAGTGCATCTTTCTGGTTCTCAGGAAGTACTATGCCAATTTTTGTTATATTTTACTTTAATATTAGCCATTCAGTACACACCAAAAACACTTGATATCTCTATAATTGAGTTAGTGCATGAATAGAAAATACTACTTTTGTGCCACATCAGGTTATGTTGACTAATAAATCTTTTTAAACCATGCGTCTGTATGCATCTTTTTTCACCAAGAGAAACAGTAAGTTTAATGGACTGTTACTGATCTCCTAATAGCTACACAAACTGCTACATTAGAAGATTTTTCTGTCCATTCTATACAGGGCATAGCACTGTGTTCAGTCATCTCTCCTGCCACTATTGCTACTATTTATTATTAGTAAAGTACCAGCAATGTGCTAGGGTTTGTAATACTGCTAACAGTGGCAGCTCTGTCCGACATCTTTGAAGCCTTTTCAGTGTTGATTTCACTAAAACTCTTAAGTCACACAGAATATCTAATGACAAACACACCCACAACTAGCTAAATACTTTTAAACATGGGGTGTGGAAGCCAAGTAAGAATATGAAAAGAAAGACACAATTTAATAGAGAAAAGAAGAGAAGGGAAACCCCTTTTTTCGTCGGCCACCCTCCCCCCCTCGCCCCCCCC
>JANHGN010019688.1:41422-64647 GCA_024605025.1 Megaceryle maxima | reverse complement strand
GGGATGAGAAACAGGCAGCACTATGTTTTTCTGATTGCCATTGTATTAATATTTAACAATGTAAAAGACTAGGAACCAACATGACCTCTTCAAAGCTAATCCACCACTGTATAGTGAGTGAAATTAAAGAACACATGGTCTGGTCACATCCGTTTCATTCTGTAAGCAAGTATGTTGCTGCAATCTATAGAGGCTGAGAATAGCAGAGTAGTCATACTGAGAGACACAGTAAATGACAGGTGTGAGAATGTCCTTGGTGGCATATATTGTATGGTCCCTGGAAGACAGATAAACGATCAACATGATTTAACTGTACAGATGAAAATATTATCAAAATATGTCAAAACATGGTTCACTGTGGAGAGTGGTGTTGTTGAAAAATATTTCTCAGAAGTCAGCCTGACCTGCTGTTTGAAACCTGTGCCTTTTGAAGAACAGATCATACAAAAAATCAGGGAGCCTCTCTAAGGTACTGATTTTTTTGTCTTCCTGTTAAGTTATTGACACATTAAGAATAAGTTATGTATAAATGTGAATTCTGAACTACTGGTGTATGCCTTGTAGTCATCTTAACCTAGGAAGCTTTCTGTGTAGAGATCAAGTCACCAGGGGCCACAGAGAGAAAAAAAGGTATGAATTATCAACATTACAACCTCACTGTAATTTTTCATCTCAGAAACATTTTCTAGGAAGTGATGTTGATCTAGCAGTCAAATAGACTAGATGATCTAATAAGGCATCTTTTTCCATTTCAGATCTTATCAATAGGTCAGTTAAATCAGAAATTTCCTTTCAGCTTAAGAGAGAAATTCACTTTCAAAAATCACACTGCTACCAAAATATCTGATTCAGTTTTATTTATGGGACAGCCATTGTTAAAATCTGACCATAATTATTCATTTGGATCTCTTTCTTTTCATGTGGGTGATATTTTCACACTAGAGGAGGAGAAAGCAGAAGAAAAATAACGGAAACAAGAGCATGCTTTCAACTTTGTGAGACTGTCCACAGTTTCAGCCGATATTATTTCAAGTGAACAAAAATATTGGTCTTTATATTATAATGTTTGACTCCTTTATAATTTTATATGTGTAATTGCACTTTGAAATGTATTTAATCACTACCTGAAAAAAGACATTGATTTTCCTCATATTTCTCATCAAATGTGTCTATTAACAGGTACTTCTTCCATGTTAGAAACAAATAGCTATAACAGTTCTTCTTTGTATAAACAGCCTTTACTGCAATGCATTTAGTTCTGACTCCCTTTCTTTTCAAATGGGCTGCAGATCAGAAGTGTATCCATTAGTGCTTGTTTGCATATTTACAGGAGTTTGTGGTTGTCCTGGTTTGGGCGAGAACTGAGCTGGTTCTGTTCAGTGATTTTACTTTTCAAGTCAGTTCTAACTAACTGCACTTTCTGAAGTTAGCAGCCTGTTTTCACAGACAGTGTCTGCTGCTGGCAGTGATAACACCCCATGTTTAGAGTTACTACCAAGGATTGGTGTGCAGACAAAGGCCACTGCTGGATCTTGTGTACCACGCTGGGGAGTACAGGAAAGTGAAAGTTTGCACCTGCAGGGAGGAGCGGACAGGACAGGTCACCCCAAACTGACCAATGAGGTATTCCAGCCCATATACATTATATTTGGTATAAAGCTGAGGGATACAGAGGGTCTATAGCTCGCTCTTTGGGGGCTCCCGGGCTCTTCTCCCCTCTTGGACTGCTTTGTCAGCTGTGCCCGGCTTGGCTCAGGTCCTCTTTTGGTTCCTTTCTTGGAGTATCCAAGGAGGACTCCATCCTTTCTGCCTTCGATCCCAATTGCTGTGTTCCTGTATCTGATACTAGAATCCAGCTCCTGAACACAGCTCCTGTCTGCTGTGGGGCAAGTCTGGGACTCCCATGGTGCCTGCTCCTCAGCATCAGTGTTGACGGTGATGTAATCACCATCAGGGGGTTTGGGTTTGATACTGGTTTTGTATAAATTTGTATATATTCCATTTTTATTATTATTATTTTCATTTTCATGAAAACTGTTCTAGTTTTCCTTTTCTAATCGCTAAGTCTCTCTCCCTTATTCCCTTTCTCTTCCTCTTTGGGGAGGGAGGGGCGTTAACAGAGAGTGTCTGTTATTGGTCTAAGGGTCTGCCCTGATCCTAAACCGTGACAGTGTTAAGTTTACTCCTATGTCATTATCTGTTTTCCTTGGTGCCCAGTGATTAAAATAATGATGTGTCAATAATTTAATCATTTTTTTACACTGATTAAAATTCACACTATACTTTTTTTGCATCACTTTTGTGAATTAAAAAGAAAAAAAAAAGTTTTAAATCTTTCTCTTCCCACAGAAACCTTAAAAAATATTACATATATATATATATTGCAATGTCATAAACAGTTACAAAGAAAAGGTCAGACAGCTAGTGGCTACTTAGCATACAGACTATAGCTTTTGGATCTGATGCTCCTGAGATTTCCACTTCACAGACTTTTAAGATAAAGTAATTAATTGCTGAAAGTATGCACGATTTCTCTATTTTTTTTTTTTCTGTGGTAGGACATTTTAAATAGTTTATTTTTATTTCCATAGTTCCCATGATGGTCCAATTAATACATCTGAATTATATCTGAGATGTCATTTGTGATTACTTGTTCTGCATTAATTGGATTCCAGAGACCTCTATTGGTCAATCACTTCTTCTTTATGTCATCTTCCAAAAATTCTTAACTATCTTACTCCCCAACTGATCAGGAAAATCTAAATGCATTTTCTATACTGCCATAGTAGTAAAAAAGAAATCTAAATGTTGAAACAGCAGGTTACTGCATAGAATCATAGAATTATAGAATCATAGAATCACAGAAAGAATCACATAACAGTTTAGGTTGGAAGAGACTTTAAAGATCATCTAGTTTCAACTCCCCTTCCATTAGATCAGGTTGTTTAAAACCCCATCCAACCTGACCTTGAACACTTCCAGGGATGGGGCATCCACTACTTCTCTGGGCAACCTGTTCCAGTGTCTCACCACACTCACAGCAAAGAATTTCTTACTTACATCGAATCTAAATCTACTTTCTTTAACTTTAAAGCCATCACCCTTTTTCTTATCACTACATACCCATCTCCCCATCTTTCCTGTAGGCCCCCTTCAGGTACCAGGAGGCTGCTTTAAGGTCTTCCCGGAGTTTTGTCTTTTCCAGGTTCAACAACCCCAACTCTCTCAGCCTGTCCTCATAGAGGAGGTACTTCAACTCCCTGACTATCTTCATGGCCCTCCTCTGGATCTGCTCAAGCAGAGCATTGTATTTTTTCTTTTTTTTTTTCATTATTCTTTCTGAGGATACAAAAAAGGAAAGAAATAGGTTATCTAGTTTGTGGTTTTAGATTGAGCTTATAGGCAACAGTATTTCTCAGATTCTCTGTGCTGCTTTGAATATAAAATGAACATAAGTGGTATTATATATGGTATTGTAGAGGCAAAGCGTTATTTATTTATAATTGACACTTGTAAAATTACTAGTCTTACACTGAGTAACTTAAGTTGCACAGTGATTCAAATGCCACCTAGGATATATTTTATTATTACACAGTTTACCAAACTCACAAAACTAAGTTTTTGTGTGACTTCATCCTTTGAAACTCTTACCAGAAAGCCAATGTGTATTAGCATTTCTAAAATTAAGGTGACTGCTTATGGAAATAATAAGCCATTATGAATTTCCTCATTGCTAACATAATATGCTTGGCTTCTGTGGTATTACTATTCTTGCTTCTATGACTGTGAGCTGTCTGCTTTATGCTCACAGCAAGCCAAATTTTGAAGTCCTTGTTCTGGCACATAATGCATTGCAGCTACTGAAAGATTTTCCAGAATGCCAACTTCATGAGTTATACAAAAGTATTGCTTAGTTCAAAGGATTTAAATTTCTAACCAGACAGAGTTATATAGATAATGTTGATCTAGTATGTGGATATTGTTTATCTGACATTAGAATTTGATTCTGATTATCTGCTTCTGAAACCCAGAAAATTCTCTGCTATAAAGTTTACAGATTCTTAAATTCCAATCGATTAGAGGGATTTTAGTGAAGCTTACAGAATTCATTTAAGCAAGCAGACTATTATCACTACTTTATCTCCAGGGTTTTTCAAATCAGCAGATTTAAATTTTCTCCATTTAGAGAGTCACTACAGTCTAGTTATTTTTCTGTGTTCTGATAAAACACAGATATGGATGGGTTTTTTCATAACCCTTTGAAAGAAAACTAAGCTGCCTCTCTTAAATCTACTCATATTTGGGTCAGAATCATGCCTAATAAAACCACTGCAGTTTTTTAAGGAATGAGTCTATATGCAGATAAATTAATCTAATGTGCTTGAAAACAAAAAGTTTTTAAGAGGCTTTTAGATATAAAAACTTTTAATGAGATGAAGGTGTTATATAATGTTACCCCTGTGCTAAAAAGTTAGGAAGCAAGGGCCAAGGATAAATGACCAGATTTCATATTGGAAGTTTCACCTGAGAAATATCTGCTGGGACTTGTGTGTTTGCTATATTCATAAATTTGCTAGGAAAAGAACTCTGACATACCACAAAACAGGAAATAGTGAGATAAACAAAAATCTTTTCCCTTTATATTGAGTGTGGCATTTATGGTAGAGGATACATCTGTGAGCCAACTCAGTTCAGTTGCTCTGGCTGACTACAAACAGCTACTGGCCTGCAGACCATGGCAGGCCTATTCTGTCCTGGAGAAATCATGGCAACTTGTATAATGTCAGTGTCTGCTTGTGAAGAAATCTTCTGGATGTTCTTCATAATGAGTGGAGAAAAAAAAAGCACACAGATAATGTGAATAATTTAATTCTAAAGCAGATACCTAAAATGGGAAAAATAATGCTGTTAAAACCCTTTTTTTCCCCCCCTCAGGCAGCTTGTTATTGATGAGATTGTTGAATAATATACTGTACACTTGACACAAATTATAAGCATATGCTAATACGTCTTCAAAAGCTGTTACCTCTTGGATGAGGTGTGGTATTGATTATATGACCTTTGTAAGCATTTTGCAAATGCCAAGTTAAACACATTGGTATAAATCTCCTTCTCCAATTGTGTTTCAGCTGAAAAACAGTAACTTCCAACTAAGATGCAGTCAAGTCTTAAAACTATGGTGACTTGCAACTATGCATAATCTTTTAACCTGATCTGTGTAACACATTTGCTTCAGCTTGTTTAGTTTAAATACTTTTTTCTTCTGTGTGATGGTATCACAAGACCCTATGTTAGTTGTTGGAAGACTCTTAAAGACTTGATGGCTGAAATCTTGGCCAACAGCAAGAACATTAGTGCTATATATCTGCCTAAATGGAGTAAGAAAGAAGCCTGCAGGGAGAAGCTTCCTTTTTTTTTATTTCTCCCTTTTGTTTTAGCAGGAAAACACTCAAGATGCTGATTTGTAAATGGGTCTTGCTATAGGTCACTGGTGGAAACCAGAACCTGAACTTGATGGTATCTTCATTCAGAAAGGATCTCTTTTGGAGGCAAACACAAACACAACATTCCTGATTATTTTTCTTAAATTCTCTAATGACAATCAATAACATCACCGGCATCTTAACAGATTTCATGGTTTGCAAAAGCGGGTTACATACATACAATAGGCATTTCAATCTCTTTATTGCCTGTGGCTGTAGTAGGGCAGTAAACATTTATAAAACAGCACATCATTCAAACCAAACCGTACCAAACCAAGCCAACTACTTGATGAAAAAGAACAATTATGACCGAGACTCGGTCTGAAAAAAATTAGTTCCTTGGTGGTCCAGTGGAAAAAATAAAGAAATTTTTAAAATCCTTACATTAATGTAACCTGTTAAATATAAATGTGCACTTAAAGGAAAGAAGTGATCTAGAGAAAACAACTGCTTGTACATTTAAACATTGCATATCTATCTTTAAACACTCTTTAAAGTACTTGATAAAAGAAAACTGCCAAAATGACAGATGAAATCTAGTGTAGATAAAGTGATATATGCAGAAAATAAAATATTCTGACTTCATATGAAAAATATTGGTCTCTGACCTGAGCATTACCACATAGGAGCAAGATTACTGGACTATAAATAGTCAGTTCAGGGCTAGTTAGTGACCCAAAAAATGAGCTGAGTTTTAGAAATTACTAGAAAACATAATAAGAACATAATTTTTCCACTGTATGGATTTACATGATTTGTCTAAACCTTAACTACTGAATATATACCTGAGTAAGAACTATATCTCAGAAAAGATATAGCAGAACTTCGAAATTGTTCAAGAAAGGGTGATGACAATGAACAAAATATGTAACGGCTTCCCTGTGAGAGACATCTGAGTCTTCTAGGCCTTCCCAAGCTGATAGGCAATCTGGAGGTGTGACAGAAATCTGCAAAAAACAGGGAATGAGGAGGAAGAGAAGTGTTACATGAGATGTTGTTTTATGGGATCAAGACAGCTTCAGAGGACAGAAGCAAGCATAACAGATTAGTTTTTCTCCCCCCATATGCTATGTTTTGTCATAAAAATACAGTAAAATGTAACAACCTGTAAAAGGTTTGAAATCTCCTATCAGTGATGAAGGCACTTGCTTACTAATTGACCAGATAGAACAAATCATGAGCAAGGTGCTGATTTTACAGTAGGACAATTGGGATCTTGACAAATAGGTCATCTTGCTCTCTTTCTCTATCTCTCCTAGTCTACGCTTTCATACTGTTAGTACATGTGTGTTAATCCTCAGTGGCTTCCACACGTATATGGCCAACATGTGATGGACCCTAGTTTCTAGTTTTCAGAGCTTCCACATCAACAGCAGCTTCACTTCAATAAGTTAACAACATGCCATAAAAGTCCTATATATCAGCAGAAAGGATTTTCCATGGTTACCACTATGAGATGAAGTTTAGAAGTTTAAAAGTATCTTATTAAGACAAGTGCTTTTAAATAAATTCCTTAACATAACTTTTCAATAGTCTAGTAGACAGAATAATGGTCTAAGTGAGCCATTAGTCTAATGCAATAGAGCTGTTCATATTTCATATTAAGTTTACCTGAAATTAGCCCAAAGGGGGGGAAAAAAAAAAAAACCAATCCAGAATTCCTATGTATGACAGTACTTTGGAGACCATCAGAGTAACCTGACCCTTTCAGCATACATGCAGTGTAGTAATAACATATTTTTGGTTGACTTATGTTCCCATTTAATAGATATTCCTTTCAGTTTGGATCATTAGTTTTATATCTTCTACAGGTTGTTTCCAGAATAGTCTAAAGCAGTATTAGTGTAAAACACTAAAGTGTTTTGAGCATGCTAACCCTCACTATGTTAAAGGAAAATTAAAGAAGAATGAAAAGAAGAAAATTTTAATTAGACAGGGCAGTCATATCTTGCCACCTATTTCCTAGCTGCTGTAGTGATAATGAGTAATATCATCATTGACTTAACAAGTTCTGTAGTTTTCTGACGCCTTTGCCAGTGATACTAGCTTATGCTAATTAGTAGTTTCATGTTCAGCTTTTTGTTAGATTCCTTTCTTTTCAATTTCTTCTTTTTTACTGGAATTTCAAGTAATGTTACAATGTTAACTGTTTTATATTTCAGTATTTAGTTAGTGTATTAACATTTCTAAGTGAATAGAAATAATGAAAACTTAATAATTTTGGAAAAGACCTTCCATATATTCTAAGAAAAAAAGTTGCAGCTGGAACATTTTGAACATTTTTGAGGTTTTCAGTGAGGTAAAACCAGAAAAATTGTGAAAATACTTCTCATGCAAATAAACTTAAAAAAATTTTCATGATGAGAGTGAGGATATAATTTTCTTACATTACATGATCTATGAATGTATTTTCTTTCTTGATGTGTAGATTTAATTCATTTATTCCTGTTCAGAATTTGAAGTCCTATAAAATTACTGTTAATAACATTTTTATTACAGTAAAAATTGGTGAAGAGTTTAACTTCTATTGCACTGTTCAGATATCTTTTTTTGTATATTCCAGTAACCTATTTAAATATTTTAACAATATTTACTATTTGTTGTTGTTGTTATTGGAGTGAAATTAAATAGAAAAATCTATGGAAAACTGGGAGCTGATCAAGTTCCCTGTTAAAACTGCGTGAAGGCAATAATTAGTTTCATGTTCATTTGAAGTTCTCCTAGATCATAACAAAATTAATCTGAATTTCAGGCTGGTAAACATAGCATAAAACAAGTAGGTTTGTTGCATGTCTTTGGGAATTTTACTGCAAGTATTTGGCATAACTTTAGAGTAATTGATTGTTAACTGGTGCTTTTGAAAGATCTATTTTTATCCCTGCTGCACTCATTGTTTGAAGAAAATATTTTGTATGAAAATACCTTCTCTGAATGTAGGTGATAAAATAGAATCTAATATTTAACCTTTATAAACCCATTAGATACTCTTAGGGGTTAACTCCCATTTATAAATTTATCTACTAGCATTTGGAGGCAACAGAAATTTGGTAAAAGGACTGCCTCAATGTGTGTATCATCCAGCAGTATTTCCACTTATGTGGTTACATTGTTTGCAGTTTATACTAGTATCAAAGCCTGACACACACCCTGAGTAGCATTTTGTGCTTAACATAAATTCTCACTATTTATTCTTACTATTCATTCTCACTACTTTTATTAACTGGAGAAAACAAAGAGGTTAATTTTGAAGATACTTGGGTACCTTATTTCATCTGGGGGATATAAATGGATATTAGGGTCAAAATACACTTAGAAGCAGTGTATAAATGACTTTCAAAACATTAAACAAATCTGTGCTAGAGCGGAGGCTCAGACTCAGACTTCAAAACTTCTAGGCTGATTTCCTAATGAGAAGGTTGTTCTTCCTGTATTATATTCATGCATTTAATTCTGTGGTCTTGGAAGATCAGACATTCACCATAAGAAGTTATATAGATTAGATGGAATGTATTAGAATGTTAAATAATAAGCAAATGATTCATAAAGAGAAATAGATTTATGGTTCAGACCACCTGGGTTTTACATTCTGCCTGACTTTGTGAGCATAAAGACATACAATGTAATCCTTGGGAATAAAACTTCACATGCAAATGAACATTATTCTAGTCAAGTTATGTGTCAGAGGTTATCTAGTTTTAATTTACATTTATCCAGGTTCAAGGAGAGTTTTGTAGTGATGATATATGTTAAATGAGAGGAAATGAAAAACAAACCATCTATCTAGGGAAAGATATTTTCATTCAGTGTTGAAGAACTGGGACATGAAATGCCAGAGGAGATATTGGTCTTAGTACTCATTCTATATCTTCAGTTTGATTAGAAGTTACCAGGTAACAGAAGATGCTCACACTTGAAAATTCAAAGGGTTCTGACAGAACAATGGGAATGAGTCCCTGAAAAAAGAACATTTTTTAGCTTTGAAAATATGCGATGAGTACACAAGGAGAAATTCTTAAACCAGGAAACATGATTAATGTAGAAGGCAAGCAAGCTCTAAATTAATAGATTTCTGTTTAAGCTTATTCATCATAATATACTAATAAACTTTTTTTTTTTTTTTAATGCTACTTTAATAAATATATTTTTAAAAGGCAAAAATGGATTTGGATATTTGGTAAGAGGAAAAATGGAGCAAAAAGCTTGTTTCAGGCATTGTCTAGAGTGATAGGTCAAAACACTACATAATATAAAATATGCTTGTGTGAAGTTGATGAAAAAGTCTTTAGATAGTGTGAAAGGAACAGAATCCTATTTCTCACACGTATTCATGATACCTTGATAAGTAACTTCAAGGAATCTTACAATGACTTTATTTTCTCTGGACACAGAAAATCTCAGAGGATGTTGAACACTTAATAATTTATCCCTGAAATATGCTCCAATATTCAAAATATAGTCTCTGAGGAAGCATGTTTTTCTGACAGTCCAAAAGATATCTGTAAGAATAAGTGAAAACAGGAGTCCTTCAGAAGATGTCCTATGTTTTTTTTCCCTGTTATTAGCTACACTATGTTTATTAACCTGCTAACAATCTAAAAATTAAGAGGAAAGCAAGACAACCAGTCTTAAAAATAATCAATGGATGCAGGATCAGTGGAGAAAAAGAGTAACAGACAATTAAGACAATCAAAACAGAGAAACAGTTAGAGAAAGCAACAAATAGAAAAACCAAGAACAGTTCAGGATCAATCAACTAGTCAAGGACAAAGCTGCAAGCACACTTAAAGAAAAATCTCTTCAGAAGCATATTTCATAGACTAGATTTAGAGCAAGGTAATGTACTGAATTATAAAGCTTTACATTCAAATACATATAGAATATATGCCAATATTTACCTGTTGCAGAGAATAACTGCATTTGAAATATTTTTTTTAAAGGGGCAGTCATTATTCTTTTACAAATAGATTTTAGAAAGCATATTAGCTTGTGACAGCCATGCAAATTGAAATTATTTTCTTATCATCATGAGTAGATACATCTGCAGTCATTTTCTCTCCGATATTAAATCTTGTATCTCATCTCTAGCCCACAGGGGACTACACCTAATGATAAGGCAATTGCATCTTCATGTCAGTCTTCATTCTGTTAGCAGAGATTGCCAATTAACACCGGTTGTTTTGGTGATTTTTGTGTTATATATGCCTGTCCATGGGGATTTGACTTCTGCTAGTGACTTGTACTTCACCTCTAGACCAGCTGCCAGATGGTGACCTTTCAGTCTCTATCACCCTCTGCTGCATTTAAGACCATGATTTATAGGTAAAAGATGGTTTATATAGTCTTATGAACCATTGGAGTCCTCACAGTATACTAATTCTTTCTGAATATCTCATTTCATGCCCTGCTGTAGGCAATGAGAAAAAAAAATATAGTAAGAGTAGGGCATAAAATTCAATAGAAATGTAGACATTGGTGAAAAATGCTCTTTTTAATTTTTTTATACAACAGTGATAAATACTTATTGCAAGAAAATATGCCAGTACTTTTACTTCTTCACTGAAGACTGGGAATAGTACATTATGTTTTGGAGCTCAGAGAACCTACCTAATGATCTTGGAAAACCCCCTAGATCAAGTGGAAATGGGAATGGCTGAGCATCAAACCTAATGGAACTGGAACAGAAAAGAAATATGCTATCTACAGATGAGGTAAGACAGTGACAGCAGGCTGAAAGAAATGAGTATATAAAGAAAACAACATGTAAAAGAAAAGTAAAAATAAAGAAAATATCTGAAGTCCTCTTAAGAACCTATATTATGGGCAGCTGAAATCAGCAATAGATTTATTCAACTTTCTGCTTTAAAGGATTTGATGGGTTAAGGTATGAAGTTTACAAGCAAGATTATAAATACATTAATTACTAAGACTTTAAACACTGCAAATGATGTGAGAGAGGATTTTCTTTCTATTTAAGTAGTTCTCAGAAAAAAAAGGGGAAAAAATAATCCTTTTAAAAAGAAAAGTTAGAAAACTTCATGAGTCATTTGACCATTACCTGATATTTTGGCAGAGTTTAATCTTTCAAAGTTATAGCTGTTTGTGTTTGAGCTAATTACTTTATAATTCCTCTATAGTCAGTGGAGAGTAATAGTTACTTTTAGGGAATGATTCATCAAGTCCTCATGCAAAAGTCTAAAATAGTTTAGGCTTATTTCATCAAAAATGCTTATTTCTTTGCTGTGGCTATGAAGGAAGCCTGTGGTGATTATCTTGAATAGTGATGTCAGTTTTGGTCAGGAAAAAGTAAATTAAATGGGTACCCTTATTTGTGCATTTGAGAATCACCAAGAAATACACAGCAGAACATGATTTGTAAAATGTGGTGATGTTGCTGAAACTGGAGCAAGACTAATGTACCTTACCAACAACACTTGCCTTAGTATTCCAAATTTTGAAGGGCTCCAGGGCCAGTTAATATTGCACCTTCACAGGCTGTTTTCACTTATACTCACAATCAAGATTCTTTTCTTTGTTTGTTTGTTTTCTTCAATTAAATAATAAGAATATATGAAGATCTTAAAAAAAAAAAAAGACCTAATTGTGGTAAATAGCTTACCTAGTGGATGATAATTCCTGACAGTAGGTACAATTTCTCAAAAGAATAAAAAATACAGCATAAAGCCCAAAAGTAATGTCTTCCAGATACTGGCAGAGATCCAGTAAAACTTTCCATTGATCTTCCTGCAGTTTACCAAGTATAGAGATATTTAGTTTTACTGCTAAGGAGAATATGCTCCAGCCATTAATATTGAATCTAATCTTGAATTTAATATTCATGTGGGATAAAAATTGCACATATTTTCAAATATTAACTATACTGCAGAATTCAAACAGAAGCAAGTAGAGCCATTAATAAATACTCAATTATATGTACTTATAGTTATATGTACTTAGAACTATAAAAAAATTCAGCAGATTTTTTTTTTTCTTGAAGGTATTTTAACTGAAATTGAAATATTTCACAGGGATGTGCTGTATTTGTCGTTGCAATTCTCGCAGAAAAAAATAATGAAATTTCATGTTTTCACTCTAGGGTATTTCTTCCTTTGTGTTGTCTTTTCTCACTACACTTACATTTTCTGTGAATAATATGATTGCTATGAAACTAGAGTTCTCCATTCCTATTGTGAGGTTTGAGGTTTCCATATCATTCCATATCCTGACTGCAAAAGAAAGAATTAGTGGATGTAAGCCATGAATTATTCAGTAAAGGTGTCTATATCTCTCCAGTAGTTCTCAGGTGATTATGACTATTGCAATATTATCAGATAAAGTGACCCAAAAGAATAAAACAATTGGTTTGGCGAACCCTACAATTACACTGTAAGACAAGACGTTGGGGGAACAGATTAGTTCACAGAGTGAAGGGACCTCTGGAGATCATCTAGTCCAACCCCTTTGCCAAAGCAGGTTCACCTATGCACAGGAATGCATCCAGGAAGGTTTTGAAAATCTTTAGAGGAGGCTTCACAACCTCTATGGTCAGCCCTGTTCCAGAGCTCTGTCACATGTTCGGCTTTTTTTAATCTGCAAGTTTATTATTTAATTTATATTGGAAAAAACTGAGATTTACCTTGTCTCTTTTGCTTTAAATTATATGCTGTAGTGTTGTGACATTTCTGGATCCCAGATATATTGTGCTTTTTATAGTGAAACAAGGTGATAAGAATATGACACAAAGCTGATTTAAGTGATGACTCCTTGCTATTTCCAAGTTACAATTTTTTAAAAATGGAATTCTTACAGCTTTTGTTATCTGCAAGAGGGACACTTTTATTTCTGAAGAAAAGATTGTATCAGGGGAAGTAAAGTAATCCAAGGATCATCTCAAACTAGATCTTAAATCCAATGCTGAAAAACTGTTAATATTAAGATTATTTTTCCATAACATTTGCCTTTTGTTGTAAGTGCCTTCTATCTGATAGGCAAACCTGTCAAGATTTTAAAACTTTCTCATTTACTGCAAAATCAGATACCTAATCAACTATTAAAACTAATGTAACTATTAAAAGCCTTCTAAATTTCCAATTGGCTAGAAAAAAAATAGTTGTATTGCAGCTGCCAAACATCTAGGCAAAACTCAGTTTTACATGAGGAAAGATGGGAGCAACTTCAGAATATACCTTTGGTTGACTTACAGAATTCAAATAAATTGTCTGAGAAGAAGTACCATTAGGTCATTTGAGAATACTCTTTTTGGACTGAATATATGAAAAAAGATTTTATCTACCCATTAGACACGGCACAGTATATAATATTGCATAGATGCCAGACTCTATCAGTTTGACTTGAATCAAATTTCACATTCTTGCTACATTTTTAGCCAGTAAAGAGTTTGTTGGGATACCAGGATATTGGGATATACATACACACACACATATATATACACACACAAACACGTGCAGCCTGTGACTGATTGAATAATCTGTCTCTCTAGTTTTGTATCTACACACCTGCATAGTCATATGTAATAGCTTTATTTTGCTATATAAGGTATAACAGATCATGATCAAATGTTAATGAGATAAATCTACAGACACTAACAAACCTATGGCAATGCATATACCATGTTCTTTAATCAGAGATCAACAAAGACTTATTTATTTACTAACAATATGTTTTATGCATAATGACTCATAAAAGTTACAGAAAGAAAAAGAGTAGAAATTTGAGCAGCCAAACCCTTCATTTTGCTGTTATATCAATTACACTTGTAATTTGAATTTTGGACTCAGTTTCCCTTCTAGATTCGTAAATGTAAGATTGTGGTGTTGCTGTAAAGACTGGTGGACAAAGAAAGTTGGTGAAAACCAGAGGGATCACTGGCATGATTAGGTTTCATAGATGCTAGCAATGTGAATAAATTAGATGTGCCTTACAGCCTACCTTTGCTTTAGTATTGCACTATAATTTATAGCATAATATTTTACTACTGTATGAGCAGAAATATAATAATTGTATCTGTAAATGAAATCTGAAAGTAAACAGGTATTATTTCAAAACATATTTAGTGCTTAATTAACCTTTTTTTCTTGTTTGCCTAGAATTCAATCTGTATACATTAATGCATCAGTATTTCATAAAATGCAATTATGCTGAAGAACTGAACACTGTGCATCATTACTAGTTTAAATTTATCTTCAGTGCAAAAGTCACTTTTAAGTAAAACTGCATGCAAATAAATTTACAAATGTATGCAAATGTTATTATTTAATTTTCTGACTTGAACTTTTCATTTAAAGTAACAGAGAAAAAAGGAACATCTGCATTACTTTCCTAATTCAGCTAATGAAACCAATAGTGTACAAAGCATTTGTAAGCTTAGGTTTAAGTCTAAGTCAGTCATTAAAATAAGAAATGCAAACAATATATCAAAAATGTAAAATTTAGTGCATGCCTTCAAGCCTACAATTATTTTATATAGTAGTGACTTCTGGAAAACTTAAATGTTTCATTATATTCAGTATAAAGGAATAGAACTCATCAGTATAATCAGTATAAAGAAATAAAACTCATATTCTTAAATGACTGTAAACCACTTCACAACATGCATTCATGAATTCTTACAATGTCATTACCAAGCACATTCTCAAATACTCATTTACAGATATTTGTACATGAAACAAAATATGTTTTTAATCACCTTGCACAAATCATATTGAGTGGGTTAAATCTTATTTAATTTCAGATATCTACACAGTTCATGAGTCACTTTGGATCCCTCTCCCTTGTGTATAGAAATAGGTGCTTGTTAAGGTGTTATTCATCTGACTAAATACAGATGTTGGATGAAATTATTTCCATTCATGAGTTCTGCATTTTTCCATTAGCTGTAAAGGAAGTATAAATTCAGAAGCAGACATCCATACTTTAAATGTCTAAAGTAATCCTATGTCTAAAGAATCCTATGCTATGTGTCAGAAGTAAGAAATAAATACAGGACAACACCCCCTTTATTCAGATTTTGTTTCTGTTTTTCATTGATTCTTTGGGACACTAATTAAAGTTCAAACTTTGCCTTCAATGCTCTCTAAATAGAACTTTTTTAAAACAATATGGTAATGTGAGCTTTAGAACTCCATGTTTTCAGGCCAAAGGCACCATTATGATAAGGTAATCGTTCTGGTTCTATAGTGAGTTTCATTGAACATTATTCTGTATCAAATTGATGACTTTGGAGTCAAGTCCCATCTTGGTTCAGACTTCAAATAATGCAGAGTTCATCATATACCTTGACCATTTACGACGGTCATTTATATATACATTAATATACAAAAAAATGTTCTGCATTACTTAACATAGTTTTAGTACTGCTCACATTGCAGTTATTGTTGTAATTGCTCAGTTAGGATTATGCTAATCAGTAATAGTTTCCTTCTTTACAATTTCAAAAGTTTGCATCTAAACAGTATCTAACCATATCAGCTATCATCATTGGGCTCTGTTGAATGCTTAGTCCACTGATACAAAGTGGACTAGAGTTCAGAAGTAAAATAGATGTATTCTCTGAAAACCAAACTGAGTCTTGCTTTTTCTGATCTGACATATAGTCCTGGAAACATAACTGGAGTATCTTACCAGCCTTTGTGGGCTTGGCAGAGAAGATGTCCACCTAATGGTCTTTAAATTACCAACATACAATTAACAAGATCTGTAAGGAGACTAAAGTCAATCTATGTATGGATTTCCAAAAATAGGTAATATTAACTATGTGTGTAAAAACCTTGTGCCTGCTGAAATTTAAAAAGTTTCCAGTCGTATTCCAGGAGGTCCAATGTAGATGTAGGTGTTATTTATCAAGGTGACTTCTGTTTTCCAGTATTTCTTAAATTAAAAAGTACCATGAATTGTTTATTTGTGATGTGTAAATTTAACAAAATATATTTATAACTTTTAAGGCATAAATCATGACAGGGTAAATAATTTCTTTCCCTACAGGTTTTCTACAGATATATAGAATTTTACTATTTAATGTTCCTCCTATTTGTTTTTAATATAGTTATATGAAGACTGGTGCAGAAACTTGTGCAACAATAGCCTTAAAACGCTACTTTATGCCAGCTATGTGTGAGATTCAATTCACGTAACTTTGCCATTTAAAAATCAGGTCTTTTGTCTAAACTAGATAAATACACTTCCTGTGTAAATGAATGGAGAAAGATTTATACCTCTAGGAAATAACTATGATTAGACACCTATGTTAAACCAGATTAAATTATTTTTCTGACATGGTTGTTTCAGCTAGCTGTACAGATGGAATAGATAGCTAAGTTAGCCAGGTAGCTGGTGATATGCATGTCAATTTTATATGTGTTAAATTAGGCTGTATGAATTGTACCCTATAGATAATAAATGACTCGCAATAAAACAAGTCATCACAAACAAAGAAAAGGAAAAAAAACCCCACAAACTATCACTTCTTATATTTGTTAGTTTGTTTTAGCAGTTTCCTTCAGGTTTTGCACATTTCTTTTTAACTTAAATGACATAGATGTAGACAACATCATTGAAAGTGAGAATAGACAAATTATACAAACAATGGCAAAATATTACAGAACAGAATTCATGTGCACATCTCTCTAAGTTATGCTTGAAATTAAGTTTCTGAAATATTAAGACTGAGCTTCCAAAACAAGACTTCTTGACAGATACATGAACCTATATTTTGTGCAAAACCAAGTTTTTCTCATAATATTTCACTTTTAAAACTAGACACCAAAAAATGTGTAAAATTAGTGCTAGAGATAAATATTAGCCTGGAGTTGAGATTGATGAATGATATAGCAGACCTTTTCCATTTGTTATTTCTAGAAAAGTAGCCATTTAATGAAAATAATAAAAAAAAATTTCTCTAATTTACAAAGAGCACGTAATTTTTTGCACTCTTTTTAATTGTCAGTCTTGGTCAATGCACTGTACCATGTGTATCAGCAGAAAATATCAAACACATTATGAAGCATAATGGCACATAATTACTTAAGACTGATTGATGAAGATAAAAAGAAGTGGGAGGGAAAAATCAAATTAACATAAAAAATTACTGTGCAGGTAAAAGAAGAAAAATTTTCTTTAACAGTTATGGTCCTTGTTTGATGAAAGCACATAGAAAATGAATTATCACTATGGTGACAGTTTTGGTGAAAAATTTCACTTTCTTTCCTCATGCTTACTCACATTAACTTACCTCCTAGGACATGTCCTTTGCCTTTAGAAGTTTCATAGTAATGCTGTAATAAACTATGATTTTATCTCATAATATATATATTATTTCTGTACACTTTTGGTTGGTTGGCTGTTTGGCTTTAGTTACTATGGGATGCAATTAGGTGTGGGAAAAATCCAGTAGATGTCACATATCTAACACTAATATATATTTGTCAGGTCTGTATTTCAAAACCCTGAGGCTCAGACACAAATGGAAAGCCTATAATTTTAAAGAGATTTCTTGAATATAATGAAAATTAGGATTATCTATTCATCCTCCCAATTCACCATGTCTATTAGAGAGTCATTGTAAGATATTGAAAAATATATTTGTGCTCGGTAAAGTAAATCTGTTACATCATTGCTTTCTGTAATACAGGTTGCAATATATCATCAGTTTTGAAATACATCTCAATTTTATTTGTAACTAATACAGCTGGTTGTAATTAATGATCAGTTCATTGCTCTAAGGGCCTGAAATTTTGATGGTGTGATGTGAACCTATTGCTTAGAGGGGTGCTTGCAACAACAGAATACTATTACTGAAAGCTGTATTTGGAGAAGAGGATCATCACAAGGTTTCCCTCATAGAAGTTTATGCCAGGCCATTACAAACTGTAGAGAAATGCTTTTTGTGTCTGTTTCTTCCATATTCTATAGCTCTAATATGTCATACAGAAACTTCCACATAGCGGAGAGTGTGCCATCAACAGCTAACAGAGCATGCTGTTTACAAGGGTGCTCCTTTTCTAAGGCTGAGTCTTATCTCAGAGACTGTGCTAACAGTGCCCTAAGTAACACTAATCTCCTGGACTTCCCTTTCATACATCTGTATAGAAACTTCCTGGAAATCACAGCAGACAGTAAGTCTGTCCCATCTTCATTATATATATTGATCAATCCAGAACGTCTGCTTCTGGCTAAACTCACAGTCTCTTTCCAGCAGTTTTAAATACTCAAATAGTTAACTTGAAAACTTCTTGAAATGTAACCTGAAATCTCCTTCAACAATCCAGTAACCTGGCTTAGAAGACATAGATGTGTTTAAATTCTGAGTCTTTCACAATGTGTTTCCAAACAAGCAAGACTCCTTTCTGTTGGCTACACTCAGTTAATCAAGAGGCTTAATGTAAACAGCATATGACTTAAAAAATACTAAAGCTGAAGGACATAAAATGTTTCAAAATTCCTTGAGAGGCACTTAAAAATCCTAAGGTTCATTTTGCTAAAAGAAACAAGAGAAAAAGGATCATTCTTAAAATTAAGCTGAAATCACCTCTGTTGTACATCCCTTAATTTCTTCATGTGGACAAGTGATTTGCATTGTGAAGGAATATATATCACAAAGACAGGTAATAATATTGTGAAAAGGTTAGTGTACCATAATGCAGACAATGTGTGTCCAGTAGCTGGTACAACTAATACAGATGCTTCATAGTGTATGTTTTTCAGCTTTCCAGATGTTTAGATCTAACCACTGCTACTTCAGAACATTTTAATCTCTACTATGAAAGACTGTAAGTATGATGGTATTTAATTTTTGCCTTAGCAGACCCTGTTTTCCTGAAAAATCCTAATGAATAAAAGATAAAAATGTAAAGAAATTGACTACAGTCAATCTTCATGTATTATTCATAGTCTGTGCATATGCAGTATCTAGATATTCTTTAATTAGCTACCTTGGGCAGAGAAGACCTAGTTTAGAATGTTGAAACTAATAGGTTTCAGAGAGCAATTAAAGGCAAATAAGGGATTAAATTTCTTAGTGCAAGGGACAAGCACCTGGAATAATTTCAGTTATACTCCTATACATTATTTAATTGTGAGATGGAAAATATTAAATAATCCAGAACTGAACTAATTTCTTTAAACTCACTTTTAATCTACTAACTCTTTGGGAAGAAAATACTTCTAAATGATGAAACTTTTCTCCACAAGGAAAAACACCTCACCGTCCACCAAGGAAGACTTATTTTTTTGAGTTACTAATGAAAAAGAAAATAAAAAATCCTCAATTGACATTCAGATGTCTGTGTGTATGTGTGTGTTAAAGATTTATCCTCTATAACTGACCCATGAGTATTTCATTGTACACAAGAGTGAACAACGAAGATGTCCAGGTCAGAGACTAGCAATGAAAACTCCTGTCTCAAAGTTGTATTTTTATACCTTTCTCGCTATTTGTTTGTTTGTTTGTTTGTTGTTATACTCAATGTTGGGTATCTAATATTATTTAAAAAAAAAAAGAAAAAAAAAAAAAGAAAAAAAAAGTGTCATTTCATTAATCAAAGACTTCTTTCCTGATTGCCCTCCACACAGAGACAGAGAGAGACATAGAGGTAGAGGTAGAGGTAGAAAGATACTGATATATGTGACAGACATTGTCTGGCCAGAACCCAAACTGGTGATGATGGTTGACTGTCTTCAAACACTCACTACTGTTTCACACAAGCTGAAAATACTTGCAGTTCTTTTAATGATATAATGTGATATGTATTATTACAAATCTGCATCTATATCTCTTTACAAAATCATGCACCTATATGTACATACTGACGATTTAGATATGCTTCAAAAAAAAATCCTTTGAACTCATCTGAAGCATGAAGGCAAATTAAGATTTAAGTAAAAAAAGCTAAACACAACACTATATTATTCTGATGATGAAGACCTGAGGAAGAAAAGATAAGACAATAAAACCTGGCAAACATCATGTACATGATCTGTGACTGAAAATGAGATATGGTACAGAAAAACATACGGTGTCAATATTTTCTATGGTTTGAAAAAAATGGGCTGAAGTATAAGTACAGTTACAGTTTTATATTTATTTATATGTTGAGATATACATTTGTAGTTCTTATGTCAGGCTGAATAATTACTAGCTTTGTGAGCACGAATTCCTCAATTTCAGACAGCTGGAGTAACAGCTGAGAGCGAGCTAAGTAAAGGTTTGTGATATCGCTGCCTTTGTATGTTTATGTGTGTTTCTCTGAAAACAGTTAAGATGAAAGAAAAAGAGCATTCCAGAAATTCTAATTCTAATCATGCTAATTACTTTTTCATTGTTTTACAGGATTAAAGTGAGCAAATGTAAATGTGACTATCTACAACATGGGTGCTTACATTTGAATTGGTGGACCTACAATTCTTTATACTCAATAGAGAGAATTAGGCATTTATATGAATTGGCCTGAAACCTACTTCTTTCTTTTTTTCTTTTTCTTTTTTTTTTTTTTTCTCCATTGTCTATACAAGGATCAAGGATGTCTAGCTCTGACATAGACAGGTATCTTCTATCCAATTTTAAGTGAGGTGAAAAGCACTTCTGGTATTTCAGTAAATGAAGACATTGGAAGGCTAAAAAGATCACTGTGATTAGCTAGTCTGATTTCCTCTACAAGGCCTGAAGTCTTATTTGTTCCTGATTTTGCTTTATAAAAGAACCTAAATTTGAGAACATATTTCAAGGAAGAACCAAAAGTAACTCAGAATGTATGGAAAAATATTGCTTTGAAAATGCAACAAGAAGACAGATCCAATGTCTCATTTACTGTTTCCTACTGCACTATTTTAATACCTTAATTTATTGAAGGACACAGAAACTAAGTTAAATGAAAAATATATTTCAGCTTACAAAAACAAGTTTCAGATAATGTTTTAATTTAAATTTTGCAGATAGTCTTCTAATTAAGGAACTAAATAACTACAGCTCTTTCAGAAAAGGATTGTTGCACTTCAGCTATCAAATACTAGAAACACAGGAAAAGACACTATCTGTTCATCATATCATATCTGGATTTATGCTATTTTATAATCCACACTTGGACTATGGAAAATATAAGAAATCTGTTCCTTTTTGTAGTTTTAGTAACACATTGCTAGACATGTTTCAATCAGAAATATTCTGCATAAATGTTTGTATTTTGGATGCTATCCTTAAATAGTCTTGTCACCACTATCTGATTAAATGCTATAATTTAATTTATATGCGTATATATAGATACCATTTCAGAATGCTGGGAAAAAAATAGTATGTATTTAGTAGCATTCTCTGCGTAGGTGTAGTACACAGACATGCACACACACAATATTTTAGAAAGTGCATTGTGAATTTACCACTTCTGCTGTTTCTAGCAAGCATAACACTTCTGTACCATGTTTTGTTCTCAATTTATGTGTTCAATTAAATATTTTTTTTTTTGCCTAATTAAGTAACAGCCTTTGGTAGAAATTCTGGTTTTCACTTTCATTAGCAATAAAATACATTTTTGTTTAAATTATTAAGAAAAATGTACAAATAGTAGTGCATCATTTCTCTCTCCTTGCCCTTCTTCTAGAGGAAAAAAAAAAAGAAAGAAACAAATTTCATCTTTCCTGACAGTGGGAAATAGTACAAGAGATTCTCTATTGCCATTATTCAGGAAATAGTGAAAACCTTCTCAATTTCTCTAATTTGAATTCACTATAATAGTCCTACAGAAGCACATGGTGCAATTTATTGTGGAATATTAAATAGAATAGGAGTTTCATGGGATGTAAATAAAATTCTGATACTGGTAATTTGCCTAGAGAAATGAATGCTATTAAGAATATGTGTCATTTCTTATGTATATTTTATGTCTTGCCTTATTGACATGAATCAACAATCTACTTTGTGCCATTTTGAATATGTATTTACTATCTGAGATTTTCTAAACCAGCAGTGCAAGATATTGTAATAGTGTGCAACAAACTGTATAACAGTTTCATTTTAATTTATTTCTGAGGTTTTGTCTTTAAAAATCTGTTTTGAAACAAACCAAGTATAATCTCCTGAAAAAAACCCCTTTCCTGCTAATTACAACACAAACAAAATGAGGTGCTCACAGCAAGCCCCTTTTATTTTTATTTTTATTTTTATTTTTTTTCCTAGAATAACTGTAGGAAAGTGGACCAGCACAAAGAAAAGGATAGTTTTAGAGAGCCATAGAAATTCAAAGCAATATCAAGATCAGAAATAAAAACTATATAACTAATCCCACTTCAAGTGCCAAAAGTGAGCAAATAAATATCAATTCACAAATAACCTCATTTTAAAAGAGAAAAAAATAATAACAAAGAAAACACAACAAAACAACAAAAAACAAGCCCTGTTATGAATTGCAAGGATAACTGAAAAATTAAAACATCTTCACAATTGACACCATAAGTAGATCTGCAACAGTGTCTAATGTGATGTATGACATGTTTAGTGTAGTCTTTCTTGGAAGAAATTAATTACAAAAAATGAAAAAAATCATAGCTACTTCTCAATTGTCTAATTGAGCTATCATACCTTGTGGTTTTAAATACCACTGCACAACTTCACACACCTGCAAGGCATGCCTGATCTTCAGTGCACTCAGTCCCATATTGGTCACTCTTCCCCACTGGGGGATATGTGCTCTTTATTGTAATTACAACTGAAACTGGCAGGCACAGAAAAGATTTAAAAAA